>JAGMVL010000791.1:5000-10000 GCA_019202695.1 Populus x sibirica
TTTTTGAATTCTGTCACTGTTCACTTTCTGCGTTCTTTTGCTTGATTGAATCCTGGATTTCTCCTGGTTATGGGTAGCAAAAAGAAGAAGGCTGGGTCCCACAGATCCCTTTTGAAACACCAAAAGTTGCTGGAAAATTTTCGGCTTAATGATTCTGCTGTCTTAGCTATTCCAGCCCCGCCTCCTTCTGTTCATGCTACAGTACCCTCACATTCAAATTCAAACCAGCGCCCTCCTATTGCATCTACCACGGTTTGCTCTCAGCCTACCCCCCACACACTCCCCCCCCAATCCTTCACCTCCACATCAAGGTGATCCCAACATCAACCACATTTTTGTGGAAGACTGGTCTGACGAAGATGATCTGGATGATGAGAAGGTGGATTTTGCCTCTTCTGAGGAAGACTTTGTTGGGGCCTCTGCATTCTTCACATCTACCGTGGTTGGGGCTTCTCCTGCTGGTGGCCAGTCAACACCTCCTGTTTCCCCGTATGTCGCTCAGTCAACCTCTCCTCTCCTGCCTCCTGCTGTGGGGTTTTCCTCCTCTTCAGGCGGCTGTGCGTCTCCAACACCCATTTTAGCAGATGCTCAGCCCACTCCTCCTTTTCCCCCTGCTGAGAAGCTTCCTTCTCCCACCCTGGCGCCGACTAAGACGCCTTCTCCCCCTGGGTGTTGTGAGTCAGTGGGTCATCCAGCTGTCATCCCCCCCGCAGAGGCTTCTCACTCAGGTACTTCTCATTCTCCTGCACCTGTTGAGAAATGGCGTGATTTATTTGCTTCCAACCGCAGTACAGTCATGGGTCCTAAACTGCCACTTTTTTCATCTTCTTCTTGCGATGATTTGCCCTGTGACTTGTCTCCGGATGATTTTGACATTTTTTATGATGTATGGAAATTCTGTATTGTGGGCTATGTTGCTGGCAAATCGCCTGGTTTTAATGCTTTGAACAATATTATCTCCAGTTCTTGGAAATGTGACGCCTCTTTAGCAATCCATGAATCTGGATGGCTAGTTTACAAATTCAAAAATGTGGATGATAAACTTGCTGTTCTTGCTAATGGTCCTTACTTAATTTATGGTCGTCCCCTGATTCTCAAAGCTATGCCAGAGTACTTTGATTTTGGTGCAGAAGAGATGTCCCGTGTTCCTGTATGGGTTAAATTCCCAGGTTTGCCGCTAAAATGCTGGTCCCCTAAATGCCTTTCTAGGATTGCTCACAAATTAGGCACACCCATGCAAAGTGACCAGCTCACCTGTAACATGTCAAAAATTTCCTATGCTAGAGTTCTTGTAGAACTGAACTTGCTTTCTGATCTTAAATCCTCTGTTGTCCTTAACTTACCAAATGGTTCCACCCTAAACCAACCGGTGATATATGAGACACTTCCTAGATTCTGCAAATTGTGCAAAGTTCTTGGGCACAATACGGGCAGTTGCACCTCTTCCCCTAGGCCGGCGGTGACAAACCCTCTGGAAAAGGAAAGCCATCAGCCTATTGTCACAAACAAGAAGCATAATGTTTTTGCTCGTCTAGGGCTTGTGAAAGAGCCTGCTGCCAAGCTGACTACCTTTTGCAAACAATGTAAAGTGCAAGACTTCCCCACTGAAAAGTGCTCTAAGGGTAAGGCAAAGGCCACAACGGTTGAGATGGCTGGTTCTGCCTCCGAAAACAATGTCCAAGGCAAGGGTCGTATGTCTACTCGTCTCAGCCCTGTTGTTCATACTCAGGTTTATGGCCCACCTGTTGCTGCCCCCCCGGTTGAAGACTCCCTTGCTGCTTCTCCTGCAGTGGATGCCCATGAGCTTGTTGCTCCCTCCGCCCCCTCAGCTTCTTGTATAGCTCAGGCTGTGCAGCCTTGTTCCCAGGTCACAAATGCAGGTTCAGAGGAGTGGCAAACTGTTTGTAGAAGGAGGCATCGATCTGGCAACAAGAGACAGACTCCATCTCTATTACTTGCTGTTCGCAACCAGCCAGCTAAAAATATTGTTTCCTCCAAGGGGAAAGCTACTGCCTTCTCAGTTGATACTGCTGCCACAAAGACTTCACTTTGCCCAGGTTCAGGAGTGCTCACTAGGAGCTCAGTTCGCAGGATTTCAAATAGATTCTCAGGCAGTGGTGGGGTTACACTCACCCTTCCCCACCCATGATTGTCTACTGTTGGAATGTGAGAGGGATTAATAGCCCTCTCAAACAACATGAGGTTGCTGGCCTCATAAAGAATAAAAAGATTGATGTTTGTGGTCTCCTAGAGACCAAGTTGTCTATGCCAAAAGTTGTCTGCATGCATAAGCTTCGGTTGAAGACTTGGAAATTTATTACCAATGCTGAGGCTGCAGCCTATGCTCGTATAGTAGTGTTTTGGAACCCTGACACCGTGAAGGTTGAGATGCTTCACTTCTCTGCCCAGGGGATTCATGTTTTGATTACTAGCTTGGTGCAACAATTCTGTTTTTCAGCCACCTTCATATATGGATTCAACACCATCACTGCCAGGAGAGCTCTGTGGGCGGATCTAAGGAGCTGGGGAACGGAGGATCCATGGCTACTTCTTGGTGACTTCAACTCTATCCTCTCTCAAGAAGACAAGCACAACGGGGAGCCAGTTTCTACCTATGAAACCACAGACTTCAGGGAGTGTTGTTCTGATCTTGGGCTTGCAGACTTGAACTCGACAGGTTCTCATTTTACATGGACAAATGGTACAATCTGGTCAAAGATAGACAGAGTAATGGCAAACCCCCAGTGGTTCTCTCTGCAACAAATGACTCATGTCCACTTTGGTACCCCGGGAGCATTCTCAGACCACTCCCCTTCTACTGTCCAGCTGGGTTCACGGGAGCTTTGTGGCAAAAGGAACTTCAAATTTTTCAACATGTGGGCTGCTCATCCTCAGTTCTTGGACACTGTCTCTCAGCACTGGTCCTTGGACACTTATGGATCACACATGTATATTCTCTGTAAAAAGCTCAAGCACTTAAAGGGTGGGCTGAAAACTCTGAACAATCTTCACTTCAGTCACATTTCGGAGAGGGTTGCACGAGCAGTGACAGAGCTGGACAATACTCAGCTTCATCTTCAGAATGACAGAGATAATGTTCACCTCCTTACACTGGAAAAGCAGCAGAGGTTGAATATAGTAAATCTTAAATCAGCTGAGAAGATGTTTTTTGGCCAGAAGTTGAAGTGCACTTTCTTTAAAGACTGCGACAAAGGAACCAGATTTTTCCACTCCTTAATGAGCCAACGGCATAGAAGGCACCATATCCCAGCTATAGTCCGTAGTGATGGCATGCTAACTTCATCAGCTGAAGAGGTTGGTAGAGTGTTCGTCTCTTACTATACGGAGCTCCTGGGAACTTCCAAGCAAACTATCCCACTGCGAGCTGATGTCGTTCAAAGTGGTGCCTGTGTAAATGCTGATTCCTATGATTTCCTCCTTAGCCCAGTTTCGGCTGATGACATCAAACGGGTTCTCTTCAGTATGGATGATAATAAAGCCCCGGGCCCGGATGGTTATACCTCAGCTTTCTTTAAGAAAGCTTGGAACATCGTGGGGGAAGATTTTTGCTCAGCTGTTAAAGACTTCTTTTCTTCTGGGGAGATGCTAAAGCAGCTTAATCACTCTACCATAGCCCTTGTCCCAAAGTCAGCAAATGCCAACTCTGCCGCAGACTACAGACCCATCTCTTGCTGCAACGTCACCTACAAAGTCATTTCCAAGCTTCTTGCAGAGAGGCTAGCCCATGTCCTGAAGGACATCATCAGTCCTTCTCAGAATGCTTTTCTTGGTGGGAGACTCATGGCTGATAATATTAATCTCATGCAAGAGCTGCTGAGAAGTTATGGGAGAAGGCGTGTTTCTCCCCGCTGCACCATCAAGATTGACTTCAGGAAAGCATTTGATACAGTCCAGTGGCCTTTTCTTCGTGATCTCCTTCATTTTTTGGGGTTCCCTGCTAGGTTTGTCCATCTGGTTATGCTATGTGTTGAGACTGCCTCTTTCTCTGTTTGTGTCAATGGTAATCTTTTTGGGTTCTTCAAAGGAAAGTGTGGCGTTCGGCAAGGGGATCCACTATCTCCCTATCTCTTCATTACCTGCATGGAATATTTCTCTAGATTACTGCACAGTTCCACCCAGCAAGCTGGCTTCAGCTTTCATCCCAAATGCCAGGCTTTAGGAATCAGCCACCTTGGGTTTGCTGATGATATTCTCCTACTCTGCCGTTGCGACAGGACATCAGTTCACATGCTCCTTCAGCAGCTGCAAGTCTTTGGGGAGGTTTCTGGCCTCATAATTAATACAGCCAAATCCTTCATTTTCTTTGCAGGTGTTTCGGAGGAAACAAAGCAGGCCATCCTAAGCCTTTCCCAGTTCACCGAAGGCAGTTTTCCCTTTAAGTACCTTGGTGTTCCTCTCAGCCCTCACAGACTCCTCGCCAGCCAGTTCTCTCCTCTCCTTCAGAAGTTGGAATCTGCTATTCAGTGTTGGATGGGAAAGTATCTCTCGTATGCAGGTCGACTGGAGCTCATAAAATCGGTTCTGCATGGCATGGTGCAATTTTGGATTAGTATCTTCCCTATCCCAGCAATTGTTATTAACAAGATTACCAGCCTATGCAGGAATTTTCTATGGACCGGTGATATGCGTCGAAGCAAATCTGCTCTTGTTGCTTGGAAGCAAGTGTGTCTGCCAAAGGAAGAAGGAGGTCTAGGGATCCATGACATTACGGCCAGAAATGATAGTTTCTTTGCCAAGCATCTCTGGAATATTCACTTGAAAGCAGATTCCCTGTGGATTCGATGGGTAAGCCATTACTACATTTCACACGCCTCCATATGGTCCTTGGCTGCCAAGAAAACTGACTCTCCTCTATGGAAGTCAATCTTCTCTCTTCGCGCCAGACTGCTTAATCTTTGTGGTGGGGTTGCTCCAGTGCAACAACTTCTCTCAAGCTGGCACTCTGGCCAAAGCCCTTTTACAGCAAATGCATATGACTT
>JAGMVL010000791.1:15000-20000 GCA_019202695.1 Populus x sibirica
CAGCGACGTCCGGGCTGCCCCTGCAGCGCCTAGCCTCTCCCACGCGGGGGCAGGCCGGAACGCGGGGGGCCAGGGCCCGAAGGCAGCCCCCCGCGGGCGAGAGAGCAAGCCAGCAGGGGCTGTCGCCTGCCGCGGCCAGCGACGTCGGGCTGGCCCCTGCCGCGGCCAGCGATGTCGGGCTGTCGCTGCCGCGGCCAGCGACGTCGGGCTGGCCCCTGCAGCGCCTAGCCTCTCCCACGCAGGGGGCAGGCCGAACGCGGGGGCCCGGGCCCGAAGGCAGCCCCCCGCGGGCGAGAGAGCAAGCCAGCGGGGGCTGTCCGCGCGTCGCGCAGCGCGGCATGGCTGCGGGGGCCGCGCGCGCGCCCAAGCGCCCAAGGGCCCCCAAGGGCCCCGGGCCCTCGAGCCCGGCGCCCCAGCGCCCAGCGCGGGCGGGCGCGCGCGCGTGTGGTCTTTGAGGGGCGCCGGCCTGGTGGCTCCCTAAAGAGCAATAAGTGTCATTGCGGCTCGGGGCGGGGAGACACTACTAGGTCCCATTTGTCACCCCCCTCTAAAAAATTCATTTCTTGGTATTTTGAGCTGAAATTTTGCACGAGAGGTTGGCAAAAATCCAATCCACCTTCATTAATTTTCCCAGAATTTTTCGAGGTCGGGAAGTATTTGTTTTAATTTTCCTACCATTAGAAATCGAGTAAATCCGCAAAACTAGGAACCGGCCCGGAATGACCCCAAATTCAGTGGGCAGCCTCATAAAAATATGGCTGATTTTACTGGATTGGTTTCATGTGGAAAGCACGACGTTTTCTTGTAGGAATGCGGGAACCCCGGCAGCTCGCCCGCCGCGGCCAGCGACGTCGGGGACGCTGGCCTGCGCTGTCGAGCCCGCGAGGGCTGTCTCCGCGGCAGGCCCCCCCTGAACGGGGCACGACAGGCCACCGCGCTGGCTCGTCCAGCGTCGACAGTCCCTCGTCCAGGTTTCAGATCGCGCCAAGTCGAACCCATGACCTGCTCAAGCCATCGTGCGCTGCCGAATTCGCATCTGCGTGTAGGCTGCCATTCCACGCGGCAGCCCCTGTTTTCGTCAGCGTGCCCCCCTGACGAATTTTCCTGCCTGGCCCAGTCCAGCGTCCAGCCCCTGTTCGTCGAAAAATCTGCGCTGCCGATTTTCCACGCGGCAGCCCCTCTTTTCGTCAGCGTGCCCCCCTGACGAATTTTCCTGCCTGGCCCGGCCGGTCCAGCATCCAGCCCCTGTTCGTCGAAAAATCTGCGCTGCCGATTTTCCACGCGGCAGCCCCTGTTTTCCTCAGCGTGCCCCCCTGACGAATGTTCGTCGAAAAATCTGCGCTGCCGATTTTCCACGCGGCAGCCCCTCTTTTCGTCAGCGTGCCCCCTGACGAATGTTCGTCGAAAAATCTGCGCTGCCGATTTTCCACGCGGCAGCCCCTCTTTTCGTCAGCGTGCCCCCTGACGAATTTTCCTGCCTGGCCCAGTCCAGCGTCCAGCCCCTGTTCGTCGAAAAATCTGCGCTGCCGATTTTCCACGCGGCAGCCCCTCTTTTCGTCAGCGTGCCCCCCTGACGAATTTTCCTGCCTGGCCCGGCCGGTCCAGCATCCAGCCCCTGTTCGTCGAAAAATCTGCGCTGCCGATTTTCCACGCGGCAGCCCCTCTTTTCGTCAGCGTGCCCCCTGACGAATTTTCCTGCCTGGCCCGGCCGGTCCAGCATCCAGCCCCTGTTCGTCGAAAAATCTGCGCTGCCGATTTTCCACGCGGCAGCCCCTGTTTTCCTCAGCGTGCCCCCTGACGAATGTTCGTCGAAAAATCTGCGCTGCCGATTTTCCACGCGGCAGCCCCTCTTTTCCTTCAGCGTGCCCCCTGACGAATGTTCGTCGAAAAATCTGCGCTGCCGATTTTCCACGCGGCAGCCCCTCTTTTCGTCAGCGTGCCCCCCGACGAATGTTCGTCGAAAAATCTGCGCTGCCGATTTTCCACGCGGCAGCCCCTCTTTTCGTCAGCGTGCCCCCTGACGAATTTTCCTGCCTGGCCCAGTCCAGCGTCCAGCCCCTGTTCGTCGAAAAATCTGCGCTGCCGATTTTCCACGCGGCAGCCCCTCTTTTCGTCAGCGTGCCCCCCTGACGAATTTTCCTGCCTGGCCCGGCCAGTCCAGCCCCTGTTCGTCGAAAAATCTGCGCTGCCGATTTTCCACGCGGCAACCCCTCTTTTCGTCAGCGTGCCCCCCTGACGAATTTTCCTGCCTGGCCCGGCCGGTCCAGCCCCTGTTCGTCGAAAAATCTGCGCTGCCGATTTTCCACTCCGCAGCCCCTGTTTTCGTCAGCGTGGCCCCCTGACGAATTTTCCTGCCTGGCCCGGCCAGTCCAGCGCCCAGCCCCTGTTCGTCGAAAAATCTGCGCTGCCGATTTTCCCCGACGAACCTGCAGCTGCACAAATCCGCGCTGCCACTGCCCCATTGTCTGGACCAACAGTCTTTTCCATCAAGCCCTGGACTATAAATCGTCCAGACTCATCGCCAGCACCCGCTGCCGATTCTGCCGACTTTGCCGATTTCGTCGGCGCTGCCGATTCCAACACTGCGCCCACCGTGTCTCAACCAGCGCTGTTTCGTCAGCGTGTCCCCTTGACGAATTTCCCTGCCTGGCCTGGACAGTCCATCTTCCAGCCCATGTTCATCGAAAAATCTGCGCTGCCGATTTCCCCGACGAACCTGCAGCTGCACAAATCTGCGCTGCCGATTTCCCCCCTGTCGGCATGGCTGCCGCTGCCCCGATGTCCAGACCAACAGTCTTTTTTGTCGACTTTGCCGATTTTGTCCGCGCTGCCGATTCCAACACTACCCCCGCATCCAAACCAGCATTGTTTCGTCGGCTCTTCCCCGACGATTTTAGCCCCTGTAACAAACGGTAGGCCTCCAATCCCGCCAACGGGAGCCAAGTTGATAGGGAAGAGAATTGAATGACCGCGCTGGTCCTCGCACCCCGCCACCCGAGGGGCCTTTTTCCGGGCAGCCTCCGAAAAACTCTAGCTTTCACGGTCCTCGCCGCCCCTCACCACCATGGCGGGCCTCTAATCCCACCCATCGCCAGTTGTAGCCGATAGGGCGGTGATTTGAATGACGCGTCGCGGGCCGCCGGGTCATCTCACCCGGCCATTAATTGGAGCGTTTTTGGCTGGCCGAGGATGGGGGGATGGATCTCTTCTTCCGAAAAAGCAAACAAGTACATCGGGAGTTATGTTGACGGGGCATGGAATTGAATGACCCGTCGCGGGCCGCCGGGTCATCTCACCCGGCCATCCCGGGGAGCGTTTTTCCCGGCAGCATCGGGGAAACTCTTGCTTTCACTGCCCGCTGCCCAAGTCCCCACTCGCATCGGCCCCCGCGCCAACAAGCCAACGCTGCCGAATCGGCAGACACTGCTGCCGAATCTGCCGACACTGCCCCGCGGGCTGCCACTGCCCCAGTGTCTAAACCAGCGGTCTTTCTCATCGAGCCTTGGACTATCCAGTCCGTCCTGACTCATCGCCAGCACCTGCTGCCGATTCTGCCGACTTTGCCGATTTTCTCGGCGCTGCCGATTCCAACACTGCGCCCACCGTGTCTGAACCAGCGCTGTTTCGTCAGCGTGTCCCCTCGACGAATTTTCCTGCCTGGCCTGGACAGTCCACCGTCCAGCCCGTGTTCGTCGAAAAATCTGCGCTGCCGATTCTGCCGACTTTGCCGATTTCGTCGGCGCTGCCGATTCCAACACTGCCCGCCGTGCCTGAACCAGCGCTGTTTCGTCAGCGTGTCCCCCCGACAAATTTTCCTGCCTGGCCTGGACAGTCCATCGCCCAGCCCATGTTCGTCGCAAAATCTGCGCTGCCGATTTTCCCCGACGAACCTGCAGCCGCACAAATCTGCGCTGCCGAATCTGCCGACACTGTCCCGCGGGCTGCCACTGCCCCAGTGTCTAAACCAGCAGTCTTTCTCGTCGAGCCTTGGACTATCCAGCCCGTCCAGACCCATCGCCAGCACCCGCTGCCGATTCTGCCGACTTTGCCGATTTCGTCGGCGCTGCCGATTCCACCACTGCCCGCCGTGCCTGAACCAGCGCTGTTTCGTCAGCGTGTCCCCTCGACGAATTTTCCTGCCTGGCCCGGCCAGTCCAGCGTCCAGCCCATGTTCGTCGAAAAATCTGCGCTGCCGATTTTCCCCGACGAACCTGCAGCCGCACAAATCTGCGCTGCCGAATCTGCCAACACTGTCCCGCGGGCTGCCACTGCCCCAGTGTCTCAACCTGCGGTCTTTCTCGTCGAGCCTTGGACTATCCAGCCCGTCCAGACCCATCGCCAGCACCCGCTGCCAATTCTGCCGACTTTGCCGGTTTCATCGGCGCTGCCGATTCCAACACTGCGCCCACCGTGTCTAAACCAGCGCTGTTTCTTCAGCGTGTCCCCTCGATGAATTTTCCTGCATGGCCCGGCCAGTCCAGCGTCCAGCCCATGTTCGTCGAAAAGTCTGCGCTGCCGATTCCCCCCTGTTGGCATGGCTGCCGCTGCCCCCTTGTCTGGACCAACAGTCTTTTCCGTCAAGCCCTGGACCATAAATCGTGCAGACTCACAGTCAGCACCTGCTGCCGACTTTGCCGATTTCGCCGGCTCTGCCGATTCCGAGCCAACGCTGCCGAAACAGACACTGCTGCCGAATCTGCCGACGCTGTCCCGCGGGCTGCCACTGCCCCAGTGTCTAAGCCAGCAGTCTTTCTCGTCGAGCCTTGGACTATCCAGCCCGTCCAGACTCATCGCCAGCACCTGCTGCCGATTCTGCCGACTTTGCCGATTTCGTCGGCGCTGCCGATTCCAGCACTGCCCGCCGTGCCTGAACCAGCGCTGTTTCGTCAGCGTGTCCCCTCGACGACTTTTCCTGCCTGGCCTGGACAGTCCAGCGTCCAGCCCATGCTCGTCAGACAATCTGCGCTGCCGATTTTCCCCGACGAACCTGCAGCCGCACA
>JAGMVL010002249.1:0-5000 GCA_019202695.1 Populus x sibirica
GAGGCGAAGGATCTCGAAGGACAAGGGACAGGCGGGGAGAACGGCTAGGGACAATCATCAAGGGCTGTCAGCCCGGTCTCGCAAGACCGGAGGCGAGGCCTCGGCAGCTGGCACGTACGCCACGAGGTCGAGGATTGCGAGGAGCCAACGCATGAGGCGCGCGTTGGCAATTTAATGCCACGCCCACGCCAGCGGCCAGCTCTCCTCGCAATCCCCAAGCTCGGCGGTCCCGCACCAGCCACGTCGGCCAGGCCTCCGACTTGCGAGCAGGGGCAGCGGCCACCGCCGCCGTGACGTCGCGGGCAAGCAGACAGCCGCGCAGCAGCTGCCCAGCACCTTGGCACAAGCACGGCAAATGAATGCCACGCCCACGCCGCGGATAAGCAGCCCCAACGCGCCCGACGGCTTGGAGCAGGTCCCGAAGACGGTGGCCGGAATCGGGTCGTCGCCGGCGGAAAAGCGGGTCATCGATGCCGGCAATACTTCGGGCCATGAGGCCCCCCCACCTTAGTCCGAGTTTAGCAGCAGCCCATATACCCACGGGGGGGCGCTTGGGGGCGGCCGGCCCGCGCGCCCCGTGGTCCGGGGGGGGCCCCCCCTAAAGAGCAATAAGTGTCATTGAAGCTCTGGCGGGGAGACACTACTAGGTCCCAGCTGTCACCCCCCTCTAAAAAATTCATTTCTTGGTATTTTGAGCTGAAATTTTGCACAGAGGTTGGCAAAAATCCAATCCAACTTTATTAATTTTTCCAGAATTTTTCGAGGTCGGGAAGTATTTTTTTATTTTCCTACCATTAAAAATCGAGGAAATCGGAAAAAATAGGAACCGGCTCGGAATGACCCCAAATTCAGTGGGCAGCCTCATAAAAATATGGCTGATTTTACTGGATTGATTTCATGTGGAAAGCACGACGTTTTGTTGTAGGAATGCGGGAACCCCGGCGGCTCGCCTGCCGCGGCCAGCGGCGTCGGGCTGGCCCCTGCAGCGCCTAGCCTCTCCCACGCGGGGGCAGGCCGGACCGCGGGGGCCAGGGCCCGAAGGCAGCCCCGCGGGCGAGAGAGCAAGCCAGCAGGGGCGCGCGGCCAGCGAGGCCGCTGCGCTGCCGCGGCCGACGTCGGCGGCCCCTGCAGCGCCTAGCCTCTCCCACGCAGGGGCAGGCCAGAACGCGGGGGCCAGGGCCCGAAGGCAGCCCCCGCGGGCGAGAGCAAGCCAGCAGGGGCTGTCCGCGCGTCGCGCAGCGCGGCATGGCGCGGGGGGGCGCGCGCGCCCAAGCGCCCAAGGGCCCCCAAGGGCCCCAGGCCCTCAGGCCCCAGCGCCCCACGCCCAGCGGGCGGGCGGGCGCGCGCGTGTGGTCTTTGAGGGGCGCCGGCCTGGTGGCTCCCTAAAGAGCAATAAGTGTCATTGCGGCTCGGCGCGGGGAGACACTACTAGGTCCCAGCTGTCACCCCCCTCTAAAAAATTCATTTCTTGGTATTTTGAGCTGAAATTTTGCACAGAGGTTGGCAAAAATCCAATCCACCTTCATTAATTTTCCCAGAATTTTTCGAGGTCGGGAAGTATTTGTTTTAATTTTCCTACCATTAGAAATCGAGTAAATCCGTAAAACTAGGAACCGGCCCGGAATGACCCCAAATTCAGTGGGCAGCCTCATAAAAATATGGCTGATTTTACTGGATTGGTTTCATGTGGAAAGCACGACGTTTTCTTGTAGGAATGCGGGAACCCCGGCAGCTCGCCTGCCGCGGCCAGCGGCGTCGGGGACGCTGGCCTGCGCTGTCGAGCCCGCGAGGGCTGTCTCCGCGGCAGGCCCCCTGAACGGGGCACGACAGGCCACCGCGCTGGCTCGTCCAGCGTCGACAGTCCCTCGTCCAGGTTTCAGATCGCGCCAAGTCGAACCCATGACCTGCTCAAGCCATCGTGGCTGCCGGGTCGCATCTGCGTGTAGGCTGCCATTCCACGCGGCAGCCCCTGTTTTCGTCAGCGTGCCCCCCTGACGAATTTTCCTGCCTGGCCCAGTCCAGCGTCCAGCCCCTGTTCGTCGAAAAATCTGCGCTGCCGATTTTCCACGCGGCAGCCCCTCTTTTCGTCAGCGTGCCCCCTGACGAATTTTTCCTGCCTGGCCCGGCCGGTCCAGCATCCAGCCCCTGTTCGTCGAAAAATCCCTGCGCTGCCGATTTTCCACGCGGCAGCCCCTGTTTTTCCTCGGCGTGCCCCCTGACGAATGTTCGTCGAAAAATCTGCGCTGCCGATTTTCCACGCGGCAGCCCCTCCCCCCCTTTTCGTCAGCGTGCCCCCCTGACGAATGTTCGTCGAAAAATCTGCGCTGCCGATTTTCCACGCGGCAGCCCCCTCTTTTCGTCAGCGTGCCCCCTGACGAATTTTCCTGCCTGGCCCAGTCCAGCGTCCAGCCCCTGTTCGTCGAAAAATCTGCGCTGCCCGATTTTCCACGCGGCAGCCCCTCTTTTCGTCAGCGTGCCCCCTGACGAATTTTCCTGCCTGGCCCGGCCGGTCCAGCATCCAGCCCCTGTTCGTCGAAAAATCTGCGCTGCCGATTTTCCACGCGGCAGCCCCTCTTTTCGTCAGCGTGCCCCCCTGACGAATTTTCCTGCCTGGCCCGGCCGGTCAGCATCCAGCCCCTGTTCGTCGAAAAATCTGCGCTGCCGATTTTCCACGCGGCAGCCCCTGTTTTTCCTCAGCGTGCCCCCCTGACGAATGTTCGTCGAAAAATCTGCGCTGCCGATTTTCCACGCGGCAGCCCCTCTTTTCCTTCAGCGTGCCCCCCTGACGAATGTTCGTCGAAAAATCTGCGCTGCCGATTTTCCACGCGGCAGCCCCTCTTTTCGTCAGCGTGCCCCCTGACGAATGTTCGTCGAAAAATCTGCGCTGCCGATTTTCCCGCGGCAACCCCTCTTTTCGTCAGCGTGCCCCCTGACGAATTTTCCTGCCTGGCCCAGTCCAGCGTCCAGCCCCTGTTCGTCGAAAAATCTGCGCTGCCGATTTTCCACGCGGCAGCCCCTCTTTTCGTCAGCGTGCCCCCCTGACGAATTTTCCTGCCTGGCCCGGCCAGTCCAGCCCCTGTTCGTCGAAAAATCTGCGCTGCCGATTTTCCACGCGGCAGCCCCTCTTTTCGTCAGCGTGCCCCCCTGACGAATTTTCCTGCCTGGCCCGGCCGGTCCAGCCCCTGTTCGTCGAAAAATCTGCGCTGCCGATTTTCCACTCCGCAGCCCCTGTTTTCGTCAGCGTGGCCCCCTGACGAATTTTCCTGCCTGGCCCGGCCAGTCCAGCGCCCAGCCCCTGTTCGTCGAAAAATCTGCGCTGCCGATTTTCCCCGACGAACCTGCAGCTGCACAAATCCGCGCTGCCACTGCCCCATTGTCTGGACCAACAGTCTTTTCCATCAAGCCCTGGACTATAAATCGTCCAGACTCATCGCCAGCACCCGCTGCCGATTCTGCCGACTTTGCCGATTTCGTCGGCGCTGCCGATTCCAACACTGCGCCCACCGTGTCTCAACCAGCGCTGTTTCGTCAGCGTGTCCCCTTGACGAATTTCCCTGCCTGGCCTGGACAGTCCATCTTCCAGCCCATGTTCATCGAAAAATCTGCGCTGCCGATTTCCCCGACGAACCTGCAGCTGCACAAATCTGCGCTGCCGATTTCCCCCCTGTCGGCATGGCTGCCGCTGCCCCGATGTCCAGACCAACAGTCTTTTTGTCGACTTTGCCGATTTTGTCCGCTGCCGATTCCAACACTACCCCTGCATCCAAACCAGCATTGTTTCGTCAGCTCTTCCCCGACGATTTTAGCCCTGTAACAAGCGGTAGGCCTCCAATCCCGCCAGCGGGAGCCAAGTTGATAGGGAAGAGAATTGAATGACGCGCCTGGTCCTCGCACCCCGCCACCCGAGGGGCCTTTTTCCCGGCAGCCTCTGAAAAACTCTAGCTTTCACGGTCCTCGCCGCCCCTCACCACCATGGCGGGCCTCTAATCCCACCCATCGGCGGTTGTAGCCGATAGGGCGGTGATTTGAATGACGCGTCGCGGGCCGCCGGGTCATCTCACCCGGCCATTAATTGGAGCGTTTTTGGCTGGCCGAGGATGGGGGGATGGATCTCTTCTTCCGAAAAAGCAAACGGTACATCGGGAGTTATGTTGACGGGGCATGGAATTGAATGACCCGTCGCGGGCCGCCGGGTCATCTCACCCGGCCATCCCGGGGAGCGTTTTTCCCGGCAGCATCGGGGAAACTCTTGCTTTCACTGCCCGCTGCCCAAGTCCCCACTCGCATCGGCCCCCGCGCCAACAAGCCAACGCTGCCGAATCGGCAGACACTGCTGCCGAATCTGCCGACACTGCCCCGCGGGCTGCCACTGCCCCAGTGTCTAAACCAGCGGTCTTTCTCATCGAGCCTTGGACTATCCAGTCCGTCCTGACTCATCGCCAGCACCTGCTGCCGATTCTGCCGACTTGCCGATTTTCTCGGCGCTGCCGATTCCAACACTGCGCCCACCGTGTCTGAACCAGCGCTGTTTCGTCAGCGTGTCCCCTCGACGAATTTTCCTGCCTGGCCTGGACAGTCCACCGTCCAGCCCGTGTTCGTCGAAAAATCTGCGCTGCCCGATTCTGCCGACTTTGCCGATTTCGTCGGCGCTGCCGATTCCAACACTGCCCGCCGTGCCTGAACCAGCGCTGTTTCGTCAGCGTGTCCCCCCGACAAATTTTCCTGCCTGGCCTGGACAGTCCATCGCCCAGCCCATGTTCGTCGCAAAATCTGCGCTGCCGATTTTCCCCGACGAACCTGCAGCCGCACAAATCTGCGCTGCCGAATCTGCCGACACTGTCCCGCGGGCTGCCACTGCCCCAGTGTCTAAACCAGCAGTCTTTCTCGTCGAGCCTTGGACTATCCAGCCCGTCCAGACCCATCGCCAGCACCCGCTGCCGATTCTGCCGACTTTGCCGATTTCGTCGGCGCTGCCGATTCCACCACTGCCCGCCGTGCCT
>JAGMVL010002249.1:15000-17500 GCA_019202695.1 Populus x sibirica
GACAGTCCTCGTCCAGGTTTCAGATCGCGCCAAGTCGAACCCATGACCTGCTCAAGCCATCGTGCGCTGCCGAAGTCGCATCTGCGTGTAGGCTGCCATTCCACGCGGCAGCCCCTGTTTTCGTCAGCGTGCCCCCCTGACGAATTTTCCTGCCTGGCCCAGTCCAGCGTCCAGCCCCTGTTCGTCGAAAAATCTGCGCTGCCGATTTTCCACGCGGCAGCCCCTCTTTTCGTCAGCGTGCCCCCTGACGAATTTTCCTGCCTGGCCCGGCCGGTCAGCATCCAGCCCCTGTTCGTCGAAAAATCTGCGCTGCCGATTTTCCACGCGGCAGCCCCTGTTTTCCTCAGCGTGCCCCCTGACGAATGTTCGTCGAAAAATCTGCGCTGCCGATTTTCCACGCGGCAGCCCCTCTTTTCGTCAGCGTGCCCCCTGACGAATGTTCGTCGAAAAAATCTGCGCTGCCGATTTTCCACGCGGCAGCCCTCTTTTCGTCAGCGTGCCCCCTGACGAATTTTCCTGCCTGGCCCAGTCCAGCGTCCAGCCCTGTTCGTCGAAAAATCTGCGCTGCCGATTTTCCACGCGGCAGCCCCTCTTTTCGTCAGCGTGCCCCCCTGACGAATTTTCCTGCCTGGCCCGGCCGGTCCAGCATCCAGCCCCTGTTCGTCGAAAAATCTGCGCTGCCGATTTTCCACGCGGCAGCCCTCTTTTCGTCAGCGTGCCCCCCTGACGAATTTTCCTGCCTGGCCCGGCCGGTCCAGCATCCAGCCCCTGTTCGTCGAAAAATCTGCGCTGCCGATTTTCCACGCGGCAGCCCCTGTTTTCCTCAGCGTGCCCCCCTGACGAATGTTCGTCGAAAAATCTGCGCTGCCGATTTTCCACGCGGCAGCCCCTCTTTTCCTTCAGCGTGCCCCCCTGACGAATGTTCGTCGAAAAATCTGCGCTGCCGATTTTCCACGCGGCAGCCCCTCTTTTCGTCAGCGTGCCCCCCTGACGAATGTTCGTCGAAAAAATCTGCGCTGCCGATTTTCCACGCGGCAGCCCCTCTTTTCGTCAGCGTGCCCCCTGACGAATTTTCCTGCCTGGCCCAGTCCAGCGTCCAGCCCCTGTTCGTCGAAAAATCTGCGCTGCCGATTTTCCACGCGGCAGCCCCTCTTTTCGTCAGCGTGCCCCCTGACGAATTTTCCTGCCTGGCCCGGCCAGTCCAGCCCCTGTTCGTCGAAAAATCTGCGCTGCCGATTTTCCACGCGGCAGCCCCTCTTTTCGTCAGCGTGCCCCCTGACGAATTTTCCTGCCTGGCCCGGCCGGTCAGCCCCCTGTTCGTCGAAAAATCTGCGCTGCCGATTTTCCACTCCGCAGCCCCTGTTTTCGTCAGCGTGGCCCCCTGACGAATTTTCCTGCCTGGCCCGGCCAGTCCAGCGCCCAGCCCCTGTTCGTCGAAAAATCTGCGCTGCCGATTTTCCCCGACGAACCTGCAGCGCACAAATCCGCGCTGCCACTGCCCCATTGTCTGGACCAACAGTCTTTTCCATCAAGCCCTGGACTATAAATCGTCCAGACTCATCGCCAGCACCCGCTGCCGATTCTGCCGACTTTGCCGATTTCGTCGGCGCTGCCGATTCCAACACTGCGCCCACCGTGTCTCAACCAGCGCTGTTTCGTCAGCGTGTCCCCTTGACGAATTTCCCTGCCTGGCCTGGACAGTCCATCTTCCAGCCCATGTTCATCGAAAAATCTGCGCTGCCGATTTCCCCGCGAACCTGCAGCTGCACAAATCTGCGCTGCCGATTTCCCCCCTGTCGGCATGGCTGCCGCTGCCCCGATGTCCAGACCAACAGTCTTTTTTGTCGACTTTGCCGATTTTGTCCGCGCTGCCGATTCCAACACTACCCCTGCATCCAAACCAGCATTGTTTCGTCGGCTCTTCCCCGACGATTTTAGCCCCTGTAACAAGCGGTAGGCCTCCAATCCCGCCAACGGGAGCCAAGTTGATAGGGAAGAGAATTGAATGACGCGCTGGTCCTCGCACCCCGCCACCCGAGGGGCCTTTTTCCCGGCAGCCTCCGAAAAACTCTAGCTTTCACGGTCCTCGCCGCCCCTCACCACCATGGCAGGCCTCTAATCCCACCCATCGGCGGTTGTAGCCGATAGGGCGGTGATTTGAATGACGCGTCGCGGGCCGCGGGTCATCTCACCCGGCCATTAATTGGAGCGTTTTTGGCTGGCCGAGGATGGGGGGATGGATCTCTTCTTCCGAAAAAGCAAACAGTACATCGGGAGTTATGTTGACGGGGCATGGAATTGAATGACCCGTCGCGGGCCGCCGGGTCATCTCACCCGGCCATCCCGGGAGCGTTTTCCCGGCAGCATCGGGAAACTCTTGCTTTCACTGCCCGCTGCCCAAGTCCCCACTCGCATCGGCCCCCGCGCCAACAAGCCAACGCTGCCGAATCGGCAGACACTGCTGCCGAATCTGCCGACACTGCCCCGCGGGCTGCCACTG
>JAGMVL010002249.1:27500-30000 GCA_019202695.1 Populus x sibirica
AGGGGGCAGGCCAGAACGCGGGGGGCCAGGGCCCGAAGGCAGCCCCCCGCGGGCGAGAGAGCAAGCCAGCAGGGGCTGTCCGCGCGTCGCGCAGCGCGGCATGGCTGCGGGGCCGCGCGCGCGCGCCCAAGCGCCCAAGGGCCCCCAAGGGCCCCAGGCCCTCAGGCCCCAGCGCCCCAGCGCCCAGCGCGGGCGGGCGCGCGCGCGTGTGGTCTTTGAGGGGCGCCGGCCTGGTGGCTCCCTAAAGAGCAATAAGTGTCATTGCAGCTCTGGCAGGGGGAGACACTACTAGGTCCCAGCTGTCACCCCCCCTCTAAAAAATTCATTTCTTGGTATTTTGAGCTGAAATTTTGCACAGAGGTTGGCAAAAATCCAATCCACCTTCATTAATTTTCCCAGAATTTTTCGAGGTCGGGAAGTATTTGTTTTAATTTTCCTACCATTAGAAATCGAGTAAATCCGCAAAACTAGGAACCGGCCCGGAATGACCCCAAATTCAGTGGGCAGCCTCATAAAAATATGGCTGATTTTACTGGATTGGTTTCATGTGGAAAGCACGACGTTTTCTTGTAGGAATGCGGGAACCCCGGCAGCTCGCCTGCCGCGGCCAGCGACGTCGGGGACGCTGGCCTGCGCTGTCGAGCCCGCGAGGGCTGTCTCCGCGGCAGGCCCCCCTGAACGGGGCACGACAGGCCACCGCGCTGGCTCGTCCAGCGTCGACAGTCCCTCGTCCAGGTTTCAGATCGCGCCAAGTCGAACCCATGACCTGCTCAAGCCATCGTGCGCTGCCGATTCGCATCTGCGTGTAGGCTGCCATTCCACGCGGCAGCCCCTGTTTTCGTCAGCGTGCCCCCCTGACGAATTTTCCTGCCTGGCCCAGTCCAGCGTCCAGCCCCTGTTCGTCGAAAAATCTGCGCTGCCGATTTTCCACGCGGCAGCCCCTCTTTTCGTCAGCGTGCCCCCCTGACGAATTTTCCTGCCTGGCCCGGCCGGTCCAGCATCCAGCCCCTGTTCGTCGAAAAATCTGCGCTGCCGATTTTCCACGCGGCAGCCCCTGTTTTCCTCAGCGTGCCCCCCTGACGAATGTTCGTCGAAAAATCTGCGCTGCCGATTTTCCACGCGGCAGCCCCTCTTTTCGTCAGCGTGCCCCCCTGACGAATGTTCGTCGAAAAATCTGCGCTGCCGATTTTCCACGCGGCAGCCCCTCTTTTCGTCAGCGTGCCCCCTGACGAATTTTCCTGCCTGGCCCAGTCCAGCGTCCAGCCCCTGTTCGTCGAAAAATCTGCGCTGCCGATTTTCCACGCGGCAGCCCCTCTTTTCGTCAGCGTGCCCCCCTGACGAATTTTCCTGCCTGGCCCGGCCGGTCCAGCATCCAGCCCCTGTTCGTCGAAAAATCTGCGCTGCCGATTTTCCACGCGGCAGCCCCTCTTTTCGTCAGCGTGCCCCCCTGACGAATTTTCCTGCCTGGCCCGGCCGGTCCAGCATCCAGCCCCTGTTCGTCGAAAAATCTGCGCTGCCGATTTTCCACGCGGCAGCCCCTGTTTTCCTCAGCGTGCCCCCCTGACGAATGTTCGTCGAAAAATCTGCGCTGCCGATTTTCCACGCGGCAGCCCCTCTTTTCCTTCAGCGTGCCCCCCTGACGAATGTTCGTCGAAAAATCTGCGCTGCCGATTTTCCACGCGGCAGCCCCTCTTTTCGTCAGCGTGCCCCCCTGACGAATGTTCGTCGAAAAATCTGCGCTGCCGATTTTCCACGCGGCAGCCCCTCTTTTCGTCAGCGTGCCCCCTGACGAATTTTCCTGCCTGGCCCAGTCCAGCGTCCAGCCCCTGTTCGTCGAAAAATCTGCGCTGCCGATTTTCCACGCGGCAGCCCCTCTTTTCGTCAGCGTGCCCCCCTGACGAATTTTCCTGCCTGGCCCGGCCAGTCCAGCCCCTGTTCGTCGAAAAATCTGCGCTGCCGATTTTCCACGCGGCAGCCCCTCTTTCGTCAGCGTGCCCCCCTGACGAATTTTCCTGCCTGGCCCGGCCGGTCCAGCCCCTGTTCGTCGAAAAATCTGCGCTGCCGATTTTCCACTCCGCAGCCCCTGTTTTCGTCAGCGTGGCCCCCTGACGAATTTTCCTGCCTGGCCCGGCCAGTCCAGCGCCCAGCCCCTGTTCGTCGAAAAATCTGCGCTGCCGATTTTCCCCGACGAACCTGCAGCTGCACAAATCCGCGCTGCCACTGCCCCATTGTCTGGACCAACAGTCTTTTCCATCAAGCCCTGGACTATAAATCGTCCAGACTCATCGCCAGCACCCGCTGCCGATTCTGCCGACTTTGCCGATTTCGTCGGCGCTGCCGATTCCAACACTGCGCCCACCGTGTCTCAACCAGCGCTGTTTCGTCAGCGTGTCCCCTTGACGATTTCCCTGCCTGGCCTGGACAGTCCATCTTCCAGCCCATGTTCATCGAAAAATCTGCGCTGCCGATTTCCCCGACGAACCTGCAGCTGCACAAATCT
>JAGMVL010002249.1:40000-42500 GCA_019202695.1 Populus x sibirica
CCCCCTAAAGAGCAATAAGTGTCATTGAAGCTCGGGCAGGGGGAGACACTACTAGGTCCCCAGCTGTCACCCCCCCTCTAAAAAATTCATTTCTTGGTATTTTGAGCTGAAATTTTGCACAGAGGTTGGCAAAAATCCAATCCAACTTTATTAATTTTTCCAGAATTTTTCGAGGTCGGGAAGTATTTTTTTTTATTTTCCTACCATTAAAAATCGAGGAAATCGGAAAAAATAGGAACCGGCTCGGAATGACCCCAAATTCAGTGGGCAGCCTCATAAAAATATGGCTGATTTTACTGGATTGATTTCATGTGGAAAGCACGACGTTTTGTTGTAGGAATGCGGGAACCCCGGCGGCTCGCCTGCCGCGGCCAGCGACGTCGGGCTGGCCCCCTGCAGCGCCTAGCCTCTCCCACGCGGGGGGCAGGCCAGAGCGCGGGGGGCCAGGGCCCGAAGGCAGCCCCCCCGCGGGCGAGAGAGCAAGCCAGCAGGGGCTGTCGCCTGCCGCGGCCAGCGACGTCGGGCTGGCCCCCTGCAGCGCCTAGCCTCTCCCACGCGGGGGGCAGGCCAGAACGCGGGGGGCCAGGGCCCGAAGGCAGCCCCCCCGCGGGCGAGAGAGCAAGCCAGCAGGGGCTGTCGCCTGCCGCGGCCAGCGACGTCGGGCTGGCCCCTGCCGCGGCCAGCGATGTCGGGCTGTCGCCTGCCGCGGCCAGCGACGTCCGGGCTGGCCCCTGCAGCGCCTAGCCTCTCCCACGCAGGGGGCAGGCCAGAACGCGGGGGGCCAGGGCCCGAAGGCAGCCCCCGCGGGCGAGAGAGCAAGCCAGCAGGGCCGATTTTCGCGCGGCGCTGCCGATTCCAACACTGCGCCCACCGTGTCTCAACCAGCGCCCTGTTTCCGTCAGCGTGTCCACCGCCCGCCCCCTCTGACCGAATCTTTCCTGCCTGGCGGGCCTGGACAGTCCATCTTCCAGCCCATGTTCATCGAAAAATCTGCGCTGCCGATTTCCCCGACGAACCTGCAGCTGCACAAATCTGCGCTGCCGATTTCCCCCTGTCGGCATGGCTGCCGCTGCCCCGATGTCCAGACCAACAGTCTTTTTTGTCGACTTTGCCGATTTTGTCCGCGCTGCCGATTCCAACACTACCCCCGCATCCAAACCAGCATTGTTTCGTCAGCTCTTCCCCCGACGATTTTAGCCCCGTAACAAACAAGAGGCCTCCAATCCCGCCAACGGGAGCCAAGTTGATAGGGAAGAGAATTGAATGACGCGCCCGGTCCTCGCACCCCGCCACCCGAGGGGCCTTTTTCCCGGCAGCCTCTGAAAAACTCTAGCTTTCACGGTCCTCGCCGCCCCTCACCACCATGGCGAGGCCTCTAATCCCACCCATCGCCAGCTTGTAGCCGATAGGGCAGTGATTTGAATGACGCGCCGCGGGCCGCCGGGTCATCTCACCCGGCCATTAATTGGAGCGTTTTTGGCTGGCCGAGGATGGGGGGATGGATCTCTTCTTCCGAAAAAGCAAACAAGACATCGGGAGTTATGTTGACGGGGCATGGAATTGAATGACCCGTCGCGGGCCGCCGGGTCATCTCACCCGGCCATCCCGGGAGCGTTTTTCCCGGCAGCATCGGGGAAACTCTTGCTTTCACTGCCCGCTGCCCAAGTCCCCACTCGCATCGGCCCCCGCGCCAACAAGCCAACGCTGCCGAATCGGCAGACACTGCTGCCGAATCTGCCGACACTGCCCCGCGGGCTGCCACTGCCCCAGTGTCTAAACCAGCGGTCTTTCTCATCGAGCCTTGGACTATCCAGTCCGTCCTGACTCATCGCCAGCACCTGCTGCCGATTCTGCCGACTTTGCCGATTTTCTCGGCGCTGCCGATTCCAACACTGCGCCCACCGTGTCTGAACTACAGCGCTGTTTCGTCAGCGTGTCCCCTCGACGAATTTTCCTGCCTGGCCTGGACAGTCCACCGTCCAGCCCGTGTTCGTCGAAAAATCTGCGCTGCCGATTCTGCCGACTTTGCCGATTTCGTCGGCGCTGCCGATTCCAACACTGCCCGCCGTGCCTGAACCAGCGCTGTTTCGTCAGCGTGTCCCCCCGACAAATTTTCCTGCCTGGCCTGGACAGTCCATCGCCCAGCCCATGTTCGTCGCAAAATCTGCGCTGCCGATTTTCCCCGACGAACCTGCAGCCGCACAAATCTGCGCTGCCGAATCTGCCGACACTGTCCCGCGGGCTGCCACTGCCCCAGTGTCTAAACCAGCAGTCTTTCTCGTCGAGCCTTGGACTATCCAGCCCGTCCAGACCCATCGCCAGCACCCGCTGCCGATTCTGCCGACTTTGCCGATTTCGTCGGCGCTGCCGATTCCACCACTGCCCGCCGTGCCTGAACCAGCGCTGTTTCGTCAGCGTGTCCCCTCGACGAATTTTCCTGCCTGGCCCGGCCAGTCCAGCGTCCAGCCCATGTTCGTCGAAAAATCTGCGCTGCCGATTT
>JAGMVL010002249.1:52500-55000 GCA_019202695.1 Populus x sibirica
CCATCGTGCGCGCCGACTCGCATCTGCGTGTAGGCCGCCATTCCACGCGGCAGCCCCTGTTTTCGTCAGCGTGCCCCCCGACGAATTTTCCTGCCTGGCCCAGTCCAGCGTCCAGCCCCTGTTCGTCGAAAAATCTGCGCTGCCGATTTTCCACGCGGCAGCCCCTCTTTTCGTCAGCGTGCCCCCGACGAATTTTCCTGCCTGGCCCGGCCGGTCCAGCATCCAGCCCCTGTTCGTCGAAAAATCTGCGCTGCCGATTTTCCACGCGGCAGCCCCTGTTTTCCTCAGCGTGCCCCCCGACGACGAATGTTCGTCGAAAAATCTGCGCTGCCGATTTTCCACGCGGCAGCCCCTCTTTCGTCAGCGTGCCCCCTGACGAATGTTCGTCGAAAAATCTGCGCTGCCGATTTTCCACGCGGCAGCCCCTCTTTTTCGTCAGCGTGCCCCCTGACGAATTTTCCTGCCTGGCCCAGTCCAGCGTCCAGCCCCTGTTCGTCGAAAAATCTGCGCTGCCGATTTTCCACGCGGCAGCCCCTCTTTTCGTCAGCGTGCCCCCTGACGAATTTTCCTGCCTGGCCCGGCCGGTCCAGCATCCAGCCCCTGTTCGTCGAAAAATCTGCGCTGCCGATTTTCCACGCGGCAGCCCCTCTTTTCGTCAGCGTGCCCCCTGACGAATTTTCCTGCCTGGCCCGGCCGGTCCAGCATCCAGCCCCTGTTCGTCGAAAAATCTGCGCTGCCGATTTTCCACGCGGCAGCCCCTGTTTTCCTCAGCGTGCCCCCTGACGAATGTTCGTCGAAAAATCTGCGCTGCCGATTTTCCACGCGGCAGCCCCTCTTTTCCTTCAGCGTGCCCCCCTGACGAATGTTCGTCGAAAAATCTGCGCTGCCGATTTTCCACGCGGCAGCCCCTCTTTCGTCAGCGTGCCCCCTGACGAATGTTCGTCGAAAAATCTGCGCTGCCGATTTTCCACGCGGCAGCCCCTCTTTTCGTCAGCGTGCCCCCTGACGAATTTTCCTGCCTGGCCCAGTCCAGCGTCCAGCCCCTGTTCGTCGAAAAATCTGCGCTGCCGATTTTCCACGCGGCAGCCCCTCTTTTCGTCAGCGTGCCCCCCTGACGAATTTTCCTGCCTGGCCCGGCCAGTCCAGCCCCTGTTCGTCGAAAAATCTGCGCTGCCGATTTTCCACGCGGCAGCCCCTCTTTTCGTCAGCGTGCCCCCTGACGAATTTTTCCTGCCTGGCCCGGCCGGTCCAGCCCCTGTTCGTCGAAAAATCTGCGCTGCCGATTTTCCACTCCGCAGCCCCTGTTTTCGTCAGCGTGGCCCCCTGACGAATTTTTTTCCTGCCTGGCCCGGCCAGTCCAGCGCCCAGCCCCTGTTCGTCGAAAAATCTGCGCTGCCGATTTTCCCCGACGAACCCGCAGCTGCACAAATCCGCGCTGCCACCGCCCCATTGTCTGGACCAACAGTTTTTTCCATCAAGCCCTGGACTATAAATCGTCCAGACTCATCGCCAGCACCCGCGCCGATTCTGCCGACTTTGCCGATTTCGTCGGCGCTCGCCGATTCCAACACTGCACCCACCGTGTCTCAACCAGCGCTGTTTCGTCAGCGTGTCCCCTTGACGAATTTCCCGCCTGGCCTGGACAGTCCATCTTCCAGCCCATGTTCATCGAAAAATCTGCGCGCCGATTTCCCCCGACGAACCCGCAGCTGCACAAATCTGCGCTGCCGATTTCCCCCCTGTCGGCATGGCTGCCGCCGCCCCGATGTCCAGACCAACAGTCTTTTTTGTCGACTTTGCCGATTTTGTCCGCGCCGCCGATTCCAACACTACCCCCCGCATCCAAACCAAAGATTGTTTCGTCGCCTCTTCCCCCGACGATTTTAGCCCCGTAACAAACAAGAGGGCCTCCAATCCCGCCAACGGGAGCCAAGTTGATAGGGAAGAGAATTGAATGACGCGCCCGGTCCTCGCACCCCGCCACCCGAGGGGCCTTTTTCCCAGCCTCCGAAAAACTCTAGCTTTCACGGCCCCGCCGCCCCTCACCACCATGGCAGCCTCTAATCCCACCCATCGCCAGCTTGTAGCCGATAGGGCGTTGATTTGAATGACGCGCCGCGGGCCGCCGGTCATCTCACCCGGCCATTAATTGGAGCGTTTTTGGCTGGCCGAGGATGGGGGGATGGATCTCTTCTTCCGAAAAGCAAACAAGACATCGGGAGTTATGTTGACGGGGCATGGAATTGAATGACCCGTCGCGGGCCGCCGGTCATCTCACCCGGCCATCCCGGGAGCGTTTTTCCCGGCAAAGATCGGGGAAACTCTTGCTTTCACCGCCCGCGCCCAAGTCCCCACTCGCACGGCCCCCGCGCCAACAAGCTAACGCTGCCGACCGGCAGACACTCGCCGCCGACCGCCGACATCGCCCCCGCTGGCCGCCACGCCCCAGTTGTCTAAACCAGCGGTCTTTCTCATCGAGCCTTGGACTATCCAGTCCGTC
>JAGMVL010002249.1:65000-67500 GCA_019202695.1 Populus x sibirica
CCAGCAGGGGCCGTCCGCGCGCCGCGCAGCGCGGCATGGGCGGGGGCCGCGCGCGCCCGCGCCCAAGGGCCCCCAAGGGCCCCCAAGGGCCCCAGGCCCTCAGCCCCAGCCCCAGCCGCCCAGCGCCCGGGGCGGGGCGCGCGCGCGCGTGTGGTCTTTGAGGGGCGCCGGCCCGGTGGCTCCCTAAAGAGCAATAAGTGTCATTGCAGCCCGGGCAGGGGGAGACACTACTAGGTCCCACCTGTCACCCCCCTCTAAAAAATTCATTTCTTGGTATTTTGAGCTGAAATTTTGCACAGAGGTTGGCAAAAATCCAATCCACCTTCATTAATTTTCCCAGAATTTTTCGAGGTCGGGAAGTATTTGTTTTAATTTTCCTACCATTAGAAATCGAGTAAATCCGCAAAACTAGGAACCGGCCCGGAATGACCCCAAATTCAGTGGGCAGCCTCATAAAAATATGGCTGATTTTACTGGATTGGTTTCATGTGGAAAGCACGACGTTTTCTTGTAGGAATGCGGGAACCCCGGCAGCTCGCCCGCCGCGGCCAGCGACGTCGGGGACGCTGGCCTGCGCTGCCGAGCCCGCGAGGGCCGTCTCCGCGGCAGGCCCCCCGAACGGGGCACGACAGGCCACCGCGCTGGCTCGTCCAGCGCCGACAGTCCCTCGTCCAGGTTTCAGATCGCGCCAAGTCGAACCCATGACCCGCTCAAGCCATCGTGCGCGCCGACTCGCATCTGCGTGTAGGCTGCCATTCCACGCGGCAGCCCCTGTTTTCGTCAGCGTGCCCCCGACGAATTTTTTCCTGCCTGGCCCAGTCCAGCGTCCAGCCCCTGTTCGTCGAAAAATCTGCGCTGCCGATTTTCCACGCGGCAGCCCCTCTTTCGTCAGCGTGCCCCCTGACGAATTTTCCTGCCTGGCCCGGCCGGTCCAGCATCCAGCCCCTGTTCGTCGAAAATCTGCGCTGCCGATTTTCCACGCGGCAGCCCCTGTTTTCCTCAGCGTGCCCCCCTGACGAATGTTCGTCGAAAAATCTGCGCTGCCGATTTTCCACGCGGCAGCCCCTCTTTCGTCAGCGCAGCGTGCCCCCTGACGAATGTTCGTCGAAAAATCTGCGCTGCCGATTTTCCACGCGGCAGCCCCTCTTTTCGTCAGCGTGCCCCCTGACGAATTTTCCTGCCTGGCCCAGTCCAGCGTCCAGCCCCTGTTCGTCGAAAAATCTGCGCTGCCGATTTTCCACGCGGCAGCCCCTCTTTTCGTCAGCGTGCCCCCTGACGAATTTTCCTGCCTGGCCCGGCCGGTCCAGCATCCAGCCCCTGTTCGTCGAAAAATCTGCGCTGCCGATTTTCCACGCGGCAGCCCCTCTTTTCGTCAGCGTGCCCCCTGACGAATTTTCCTGCCTGGCCCGGCCGGTCCAGCATCCAGCCCCTGTTCGTCGAAAAATCTGCGCTGCCGATTTTCCACGCGGCAGCCCCTGTTTTCCTCAGCGTGCCCCCTGACGAATGTTCGTCGAAAAATCTGCGCTGCCGATTTTCCACGCGGCAGCCCCTCTTTTCCTTCAGCGTGCCCCCTGACGAATGTTCGTCGAAAAATCTGCGCTGCCGATTTTCCACGCGGCAGCCCCTCTTTTCGTCAGCGTGCCCCCTGACGAATGTTCGTCGAAAAATCTGCGCTGCCGATTTTCCACGCGGCAGCCCCTCTTTTCGTCAGCGTGCCCCCTGACGAATTTTCCTGCCTGGCCCAGTCCAGCGTCCAGCCCCTGTTCGTCGAAAAATCTGCGCTGCCGATTTTCCACGCGGCAGCCCCTCTTTTCGTCAGCGTGCCCCCTGACGAATTTTCCTGCCTGGCCCGGCCAGTCCAGCCCCTGTTCGTCGAAAAATCTGCGCTGCCGATTTTCCACGCGGCAGCCCCTTTTCTTTTCGTCAGCGTGCCCCCCCTTTCCTTTTCCTGCCTGGCCCGGCCGGTCCAGCCCCTGTTCGTCGAAAAATCTGCGCTGCCGATTTTCCACTCCGCAGCCCCTGTTTTCGCCAGCGTGGCCCCCTGACGAATTTTTCCTGCCTGGCCCGGCCAGTCCAGCGCCCAGCCCCTGTTCGTCGAAAAATCTGCGCTGCCGATTTTCCCCGACGAACCTGCAGCTGCACAAATCCGCGCTGCCACCGCCCCATTGTCTGGACCAACAGTCTTTTCCATCAAGCCCTGGACTATAAATCGTCCAGACTCATCGCCAGCACCCGCGCCGATTCTGCCGACTTTGCCGATTTTGTCGGGCGCGCCGATTCCAACACTCGCACCCACCGTGTCTCAACCAGCGCTGTTTCGCCAGCGTGTCCCCTTGACGATTTCCCTGCCTGGCCTGGACAGTCCATCTTCCAGCCCCATGTTCATCGAAAAATCTGCGCTGCCGATTTCCCCCGACGAACCCGCAGCTGCACAAATCTGCGCTGCCGATTTCCCCCTGTCGGCATGGCTGCCGCTGCCCCGATGTCCAGACCAACAGTT
>JAGMVL010002249.1:77500-82500 GCA_019202695.1 Populus x sibirica
AGGTTGGCAAAAATCCAATCCAACTTTATTAATTTTTCCAGAATTTTTCGAGGTCGGGAAGTATTTTTTTTTATTTTCCTACCATTAAAAATCGAGGAAATCGGAAAAAATAGGAACCGGCTCGGAATGACCCCAAATTCAGTGGGCAGCCTCATAAAAATATGGCTGATTTTACCGGATTGATTTCATGTGGAAAGCACGACGTTTTGTTGTAGGAATGCGGGAACCCCGGCGGCTCGCCCGCCGCGGCCAGCGACGTCGGGCCGGCCCCCGCAGCCGCCTAGCCTCTCCCACGCGGGGCAAGGCCAGAGCGCGGGGGCCAGGGCCCGAAGGCGCCCCCCGCGGGCGAGAGAGCAAGCCAGCAGGGCCGCCGCCCGCCGCGGCCGACGTCGGGCGGGCCCCCGCAGCGCCTAGCCTCTCCCACGCGGGGGCAGGCCGGAACGCGGGGGCCAGGGCCCGAAGGCAGCCCCCCGCGGGCGAGAGAGCAAGCCGCAGGGCAGGGCGCCGCGCCGCCGCCGGGCCGACGCCGGGCCGGCCCCCGCGCGCGGCCAGCGATGTGCGCCGGGCTGTCGCTCGCCGCGGGGCAGCGACGCGGGGCCGACGTCGCAAGCGGGCCGGGGGGCCCCCGCAGCCGCCTAGCCTCTCCCACGCAGGGGGCAGGCCGGAACGCGGGGGCCAGGGCCCGAAGGCAGCCCCCCGCGGGCGAGAGAGCAAGCCAGCAGGGCTGTCCGCGCTGTCGCGCAGCGCGGCATGGTCGCGGGGGCCGCGCGCGCGCCCAAGCGCCCAAGGGCCCCCAAGGGCCCCAGCCCTCAGCCCCGGCGCGCCCAGCCGCCCAGGGGGGGGGGCGCGCGCGCGTGTGGTCTTTGAGGGGCGCCGGCCCGGTGGCTCCCTAAAGAGCAATAAGTGTCATTGCAGCCTCCGGGTGGGGAGACACTACTAGGTCCCACCTGTCACCCCCCTCTAAAAAATTCATTTCTTGGTATTTTGAGCTGAAATTTTGCACGGAGGTTGGCAAAAATCCAATCCACCTTCATTAATTTTCCCAGAATTTTTCGAGGTCGGGAAGTATTTGTTTTAATTTTCCTACCATTAGAAATCGAGTAAATCCGCAAAACTAGGAACCGGCCCGAATGACCCCAAATTCAGTGGGCAGCCTCATAAAAATATGGCTGATTTTACCGGATTGGTTTCATGTGGAAAGCACGACGTTTTCTTGTAGGAATGCGGGAACCCCGGCAGCTCGCCGCCGCGCGGCCACGACGTCGGGACGCTGGCCTGCGCTGCCGAGCCCGCGAGGGCCGTCTCCGCGGCAGCCCCCCCGAACGGGGCACGACAGCCACCGCGCTGGCTCGTCCAGCGCCGACAGCCCCTCGTCTGTGTTTCGGGATCGCGCCAAGTCGAACCCATGACTCCGCTCTGCCATCGTGCGCCGCCGACCCGCATCCGCGTGTAGGCCGCCATTCCACGCGGCAGCCCCTGTTTTCGTCAGCGTGCCCCCGACGAATTTTTCCTGCCTGGGCCCAGTCCAGCGTCCAGCCCCTGTTCGTCGAAAAATCTGCGCTGCCGATTTTCCACGCGGCAGCCCCTCTTTTTTTCGTCAGCGTGCCCCCGACGAATTTTCCTGCCTGGCCCGGCCGGTCCAGCATCCAGCCCCTGTTCGTCGAAAAATCTGCGCTGCCGATTTTCCACGCGGCAGCCCCTGTTTTCCTCAGCGTGCCCCCTGACGAATGTTCGTCGAAAAATCTGCGCTGCCGATTTTCCACGCGGCAGCCCCTCTTTTCGTCAGCGTGCCCCCTGACGAATGTTCGCCGAAAAATCTGCGCTGCCGATTTTCCACGCGGCAGCCCCTCTTTTCGTCAGCGTGCCCCCTGACGAATTTTCCTGCCTGGCCCAGTCCAGCGTCCAGCCCCTGTTCGTCGAAAAATCTGCGCTGCCGATTTTCCACGCGGCAGCCCCTCTTTTTGTCAGCGTGCCCCCTGACGAATTTTCCTGCCTGGCCCGGCCGGTCCAGCATCCAGCCCCTGTTCGTCGAAAAATCTGCGCTGCCGATTTTCCACGCGGCAGCCCCTCTTTTTCGTCAGCGTGCCCCCTGACGAATTTTCCTGCCTGGCCCGGCCGGTCCAGCATCCAGCCCCCTGTTCGTCGAAAAATCTGCGCTGCCGATTTTCCACGCGGCAGCCCCTGTTTTCCTCAGCGTGCCCCCCCGACGAATGTTCGTCGAAAAATCTGCGCTGCCGATTTTCCACGCGGCAGCCCCTCTTTTCCTTCAGCGTGCCCCCTGACGAATGTTCGCCGAAAAATCTGCGCTGCCGATTTTCCACGCGGCAGCCCCTCTTTTCGTCAGCGTGCCCCCTGACGAATGTTCGCCGAAAAATCTGCGCTGCCGATTTTCCACGCGGCAGCCCCTCTTTTCGTCAGCGTGCCCCCTGACGAATTTTCCTGCCTGGCCCAGTCCAGCGTCCAGCCCCTGTTCGTCGAAAAATCTGCGCTGCCGATTTTCCACGCGGCAGCCCCTCTTTTCGTCAGCGTGCCCCCCTGACGAATTTTCCTGCCTGGCCCGGCCAGTCCAGCCCCTGTTCGTCGAAAAATCTGCGCTGCCGATTTTCCACGCGGCAGCCCCTCTTTTTGTCAGCGTGCCCCCTGACGAATTTTCCTGCCTGGCCCGGCCGGTCCAGCCCCCTGTTCGTCGAAAAATCTGCGCTGCCGATTTTCCACTCCGCAGCCCCTGTTTTCGTCAGCGTGGCCCCCGACGAATTTTCCCGCCTGGCCCGGCCAGTCCAGCGCCCAGCCCCTGTTCGTCGAAAAATCTGCGCTGCCGATTTTCCCCGACGAACCCGCAGCTGCACAAACCGCACGCCACCGCCCCATTGTCTCGGACCAACAGTTTTTTCCATCAAGCCCCGGACTATAAATCGTCCAGACTCATCGCCAGCACCCGCCGCCGATTCCCGCCGACTTTGCCGATTTCTTCGGCGCTGCCGATTCCAACACCGCACCCACCGTGTCTCAACCAGCGCTGTTTCGTCAGCGTGTCCCCTTGACGATTTCCCCGCCTGGCCTGGATAGTCCATCTTCCAGCCCATGTTCATCGAAAAATCTGCGCGCCGATTTCCCCGACGAACTCCGCAGCTGCACAAATCTACGCGCCGATTTCCCCCCTGTCGGCATGGCTGCGCCGCCCCGATGTCCAGACCAACAGCCTTTTTTGTCGACTTTGCCGATTTTGTCCAGCGCCGCCGATTCCAACACTACCCCCCGCATCCAAACCAAAGATTGTTTCGCGCCTCTTCCCCCGACGATTTTAGCCCCGTAACAAACAAGAGGGCCTCCAATCCCGCCAACGGAGCCAAGTTGATAGGGAAGAGAATTGAATGACGCGCCCGGTCCTCGCACCCCGCCACCCGAGGGGCCTTTTTCCCGGCAGCCTCCGAAAAACTCTAGCTTTCACGGCCCCGCCGCCCCTCACCACCATGGCAGCCTCTAATCCCACCCATCGCCAGCTTGTAGCCGATAGGGCGTTGATTTGAATGACGCGCCGCGGGCCGCCGGTCATCTCACCCGGCCATTAATTGGAGCGTTTTTGGCTGGCCGAGGATGGGGGGATGGATCTCTTCTTCCGAAAAGCAAACAAGACATCGGGAGTTATGTTGACGGGGCATGGAATTGAATGACCCGCCGCGGGCCGCCGGTCATCTCACCCGGCCATCCCGGGAGCGTTTTTCCCGGCAAAGACGGGGAAACTCTTGCTTTCACCGCCCGCGCCCAAGTCCCCACTCGCACGGCCCCCGCGCCAACAAGCTAACGCCGCTGACCGGCAGACACCGCGCCGACCCGCTGACATCGCCTTCGCTGGCCGCCATCGCCCCAGTTGTCTAAACCAGCGGTCTTTCTCATCGAGCCTTGGACTATCCAGTCCGTCTCGACTCATCGCAAGCACCTGCCGCCGATTCCGCCGACTTTGCCGATTTTTCGGCGCCGCCGATTCCAACACCGCGCCCACCGTGTCTGAACCAGCGCTGTTTCGTCAGCGTGTCCCTCGACGAATTTTTCCGCCTCGGCCTGGATAGCCCACCGTCCAGCCCGTGTTCGTCGAAAAATCTGCGCTGCCGATTCTCGCCGACTTTGCCGATTTCTGCCGGCGCTGCCGATTCCAACACTGCCCGCCGTGCCTGAACCAGCGCTGTTTCGTCAGCGTGTCCCCTCGATGAATTTTCCTGCATGGCCCGGATAGCCCATCGCCCAGCCCATGTTCGTCGCAAAATCTGCGCTGCCGATTTTCCCCGACGAACCTGGCAGCCGCACAAATCTGCGCTGCCGAACCCGCCGACACCGTCCCGCTGGCTGCCACTGCCCCAGTTGTCTAAACCAGCAGTCTTTCTCGCCGAGCCTTGGACTATCCAGCCCGTCCAGACCCATCGCCAGCACCCGCGCCGATTCTGCCGACTTTGCCGATTTCGTCGGCGCTGCCGATTCCACCACCGCCCGCCGTGCCTGAACCAGCGCTGTTTCGTCAGCGTGTCCCTCGACGAATTTTCCTGCCTGGCCCGGCCAGTCCAGCGTCCAGCCCATGTTCGTCGAAAAATCTGCGCTGCCGATTTTCCCCGATTAACCTGCAGCCGCACAAATCTGCGCTGCCGAACTGCCAACACTGTCCCGCGGGCTGCCACCGCCCCAGTTGTCTCAACTCTGCGGTCTTTCTCGTCGAGCCTTGGACTATCCAGCCCGTCCAGACCCATCGCCAGACCCGCTGCTAATTCTGCCGACTTTGCCGGTTTCATCGGCGCTGCCGATTCCAACACTGCGCCCACCGTGTCTAAACCAGCGCTGTTTCTTCAGCGTGTCCCCTCGATGAATTTTCCTGCATGGCCCGGCCAGTCCAGCGTCCAGCCCATGTTCGTCGAAAAGTCTGCGCTGCCGATTCCCCCTGCTGGCATGGCTGCCGCTGCCCCTTTGTCTGGACCAACAGCTTTTTTCCGTCAAGCCCTGGACTATAAATCGTG
>JAGMVL010001988.1:10000-12500 GCA_019202695.1 Populus x sibirica
AGCTGAAATTTTGCACAGAGGTTGGCAAAAATCCAATCCACCTTCATTAATTTTCCCAGAATTTTTCGAGGTCGGGAAGTATTTGTTTTAATTTTCCTACCATTAGAAATCGAGTAAATCCGCAAAACTAGGAACCGGCCCGGAATGACCCCAAATTCAGTGGGCAGCCTCATAAAAATATGGCTGATTTTACTGGATTGGTTTCATGTGGAAAGCACGACGTTTTCTTGTAGGAATGCGGGAACCCCGGCAGCTCGCCTGCCGCGGCCAGCGACGTCGGGGACGCTGGCCTGCGCTGTCGAGCCCGCGAGGGCTGTCTCCGCGGCAGGCCCCCCTGAACGGGGCACGACAGGCCACCGCGCTGGCTCGTCCAGCGTCGACAGTCCCTCGTCCAGGTTTCAGATCGCGCCAAGTCGAACCCATGACCTGCTCAAGCCATCGTGCGCTGCCGGGTCGCATCTGCGTGTAGGCTGCCATTCCACGCGGCAGCCCCTGTTTTCGTCAGCGTGCCCCCCTGACGAATTTTCCTGCCTGGCCCAGTCCAGCGTCCAGCCCCTGTTCGTCGAAAAATCTGCGCTGCCGATTTTCCACGCGGCAGCCCCTCTTTTCGTCAGCGTGCCCCCTGACGAATTTTCCTGCCTGGCCCGGCCGGTCCAGCATCCAGCCCCTGTTCGTCGAAAAATCTGCGCTGCCGATTTTCCACGCGGCAGCCCCTGTTTTCCTCAGCGTGCCCCCTGACGAATGTTCGTCGAAAAATCTGCGCTGCCGATTTTCCACGCGGCAGCCCCTCTTTTCGTCAGCGTGCCCCCCTGACGAATGTTCGTCGAAAAATCTGCGCTGCCGATTTTCCACGCGGCAGCCCCTCTTTTCGTCAGCGTGCCCCCTGACGAATTTTCCTGCCTGGCCCAGTCCAGCGTCCAGCCCCTGTTCGTCGAAAAATCTGCGCTGCCGATTTTCCACGCGGCAGCCCCTCTTTTCGTCAGCGTGCCCCCCTGACGAATTTTCCTGCCTGGCCCGGCCGGTCCAGCATCCAGCCCCTGTTCGTCGAAAAATCTGCGCTGCCGATTTTCCACGCGGCAGCCCCTCTTTTCGTCAGCGTGCCCCCTGACGAATTTTCCTGCCTGGCCCGGCCGGTCCAGCATCCAGCCCCTGTTCGTCGAAAAATCTGCGCTGCATGCCGATTTTCCACGCGGCAGCCCCTGTTTTCCTCAGCGTGCCCCCCTGACGAATGTTCGTCGAAAAATCTGCGCTGCCGATTTTCCACGCGGCAGCCCCTCTTTTCCTTCAGCGTGCCCCCCTGACGAATGTTCGTCGAAAAATCTGCGCTGCCGATTTTCCACGCGGCAGCCCCTCTTTTCGTCAGCGTGCCCCCCTGACGAATGTTCGTCGAAAAATCTGCGCTGCCGATTTTCCACGCGGCAGCCCCTCTTTTCGTCAGCGTGCCCCCTGACGAATTTTCCTGCCTGGCCCAGTCCAGCGTCCAGCCCCTGTTCGTCGAAAAATCTGCGCTGCCGATTTTCCACGCGGCAGCCCCTCTTTTCGTCAGCGTGCCCCCCTGACGAATTTTCCTGCCTGGCCCGGCCAGTCCAGCCCCTGTTCGTCGAAAAATCTGCGCTGCCGATTTTCCACGCGGCAGCCCCTCTTTTCGTCAGCGTGCCCCCCTGACGAATTTTCCTGCCTGGCCCGGCCGGTCCAGCCCCTGTTCGTCGAAAAATCTGCGCTGCCGATTTTCCACTCCGCAGCCCCTGTTTTCGTCAGCGTGGCCCCCTGACGAATTTTCCTGCCTGGCCCGGCCAGTCCAGCGCCCAGCCCCTGTTCGTCGAAAAATCTGCGCTGCCGATTTTCCCCGACGAACCTGCAGCTGCACAAATCCGCGCTGCCACTGCCCCATTGTCTGGACCAACAGTCTTTTCCATCAAGCCCTGGACTATAAATCGTCCAGACTCATCGCCAGCACCCGCTGCCGATTCTGCCGACTTTGCCGATTTCGTCGGCGCTGCCGATTCCAACACTGCGCCCACCGTGTCTCAACCAGCGCTGTTTCGTCAGCGTGTCCCCTTGACGAATTTCCCTGCCTGGCCTGGACAGTCCATCTTCCAGCCCATGTTCATCGAAAAATCTGCGCTGCCGATTTCCCCGACGAACCTGCAGCTGCACAAATCTGCGCTGCCGATTTCCCCCCCTGTCGGCATGGCTGCCGCTGCCCCGATGTCCAGACCAACAGTCTTTTTTGTCGACTTTGCCGATTTTGTCCGCGCTGCCGATTCCAACACTACCCCCTGCATCCAAACCAGCATTGTTTCGTCAGCTCTTCCCCTGACGATTTTAGCCCTGTAACAAACAGTAGGCCTCCAATCCCGCCAACGGGAGCCAAGTTGATAGGGAAGAGAATTGAATGACGCGCCTGGTCCTCGCACCCCGCCACCCGAGGGGCCTTTTTCCCGGCAGCCTCTGAAAAACTCTAGCTTTCACGGTCCTCGCCGCCCCTCACCACCATGGC
>JAGMVL010001988.1:22500-27500 GCA_019202695.1 Populus x sibirica
TGTAGGAATGCGGGAACCCCGGCGGCTCGCCTGCCGCGGCCAGCGACGTCGGGCTGGCCCCTGCAGCGCCTAGCCTCTCCCACGCGGGGGGCAGGCCAGAGCGCGGGGGCCAGGGCCCGAAGGCAGCCCCCCGCGGGCGAGAGAGCAAGCCAGCAGGGGCTGTCGCCTGCCGCGGCCAGCGACGTCGGGCTGGCCCCTGCAGCGCCTAGCCTCTCCCACGCGGGGGGCAGGCCAGAACGCGGGGGGCCAGGGCCCGAAGGCAGCCCCCCGCGGGCGAGAGAGCAAGCCAGCAGGGGCTGTCGCCTGCCGCGGCCAGCGACGTCGGGCTGGCCCCTGCCGCGGCCAGCGATGTCGGGCTGTCGCCTGCCGCGGCCAGCGACGTCGGGCTGGCCCCTGCAGCGCCTAGCCTCTCCCACGCAGGGGGCAGGCCAGAACGCGGGGGGCCAGGGCCCGAAGGCAGCCCCCGCGGGCGAGAGAGCAAGCCAGCAGGGGCTGTCCGCGCGTCGCGCAGCGCGGCATGGCTGCGGGGGGCGCGCGCGCCCAAGCGCCCAAGGGCCCCCAAGGGCCCCCAAGGGCCCCAGGCCCTCAGGCCCCAGCGCCCCAGCGCCCAGCGCGGGCGGGCGCGCGCGCGCGTGTGGTCTTTGAGGGGCGCCGGCCTGGTGGCTCCCTAAAGAGCAATAAGTGTCATTGCAGCTCTGGCGGGGGAGACACTACTAGGTCCCAGCTGTCACCCCCCCTCTAAAAAATTCATTTCTTGGTATTTTGAGCTGAAATTTTGCACAGAGGTTGGCAAAAATCCAATCCACCTTCATTAATTTTCCCAGAATTTTTCGAGGTCGGGAAGTATTTGTTTTAATTTTCCTACCATTAGAAATCGAGTAAATCCGCAAAACTAGGAACCGGCCCGGAATGACCCCAAATTCAGTGGGCAGCCTCATAAAAATATGGCTGATTTTACTGGATTGGTTTCATGTGGAAAGCACGACGTTTTCTTGTAGGAATGCGGGAACCCCGGCAGCTCGCCTGCCGCGGCCAGCGACGTCGGGGACGCTGGCCTGCGCTGTCGAGCCCGCGAGGGCTGTCTCCGCGGCAGGCCCCCCTGAACGGGGCACGACAGGCCACCGCGCTGGCTCGTCCAGCGTCGACAGTCCCTCGTCCAGGTTTCAGATCGCGCCAAGTCGAACCCATGACCTGCTCAAGCCATCGTGCGCTGCCGAATTCGCATCTGCGTGTAGGCTGCCATTCCACGCGGCAGCCCCTGTTTTCGTCAGCGTGCCCCCCTGACGAATTTTCCTGCCTGGCCCAGTCCAGCGTCCAGCCCCTGTTCGTCGAAAAATCTGCGCTGCCGATTTTCCACGCGGCAGCCCCTCTTTTCGTCAGCGTGCCCCCCTGACGAATTTTCCTGCCTGGCCCGGCCGGTCCAGCATCCAGCCCCTGTTCGTCGAAAAATCTGCGCTGCCGATTTTCCACGCGGCAGCCCCTGTTTTCCTCAGCGTGCCCCCTGACGAATGTTCGTCGAAAAATCTGCGCTGCCGATTTTCCACGCGGCAGCCCCTCTTTTCGTCAGCGTGCCCCCTGACGAATGTTCGTCGAAAAATCTGCGCTGCCGATTTTCCACGCGGCAGCCCCTCTTTTCGTCAGCGTGCCCCCTGACGAATTTTCCTGCCTGGCCCAGTCCAGCGTCCAGCCCCTGTTCGTCGAAAAATCTGCGCTGCCGATTTTCCACGCGGCAGCCCCTCTTTTCGTCAGCGTGCCCCCCTGACGAATTTTCCTGCCTGGCCCGGCGGTCAGCTCCAGCCCCTGTTCGTCGAAAAATCTGCGCTGCCGATTTTCCGCGGCAGCCCTTCCTGGCCCGGCCGGTCCAGCATCCAGCCCCTGTTCGTCGAAAAATCTGCGCTGCCGATTTTCCACGCGGCAGCCCCTCTTTTCGTCAGCGTGCCCCCCTGACGAATTTTCCTGCCTGGCCCGGCCGGTCCAGCATCCAGCCCCTGTTCGTCGAAAAATCTGCGCTGCCGATTTTCCACGCGGCAGCCCCTGTTTTCCTCAGCGTGCCCCCTGACGAATGTTCGTCGAAAAATCTGCGCTGCCGATTTTCCACGCGGCAGCCCCTCTTTTCCTTCAGCGTGCCCCCTGACGAATGTTCGTCGAAAAATCTGCGCTGCCGATTTTCCACGCGGCAGCCCCTCTTTTCGTCAGCGTGCCCCCTGACGAATGTTCGTCGAAAAATCTGCGCTGCCGATTTTCCACGCGGCAGCCCCTCTTTTCGTCAGCGTGCCCCCTGACGAATTTTCCTGCCTGGCCCAGTCCAGCGTCCAGCCCCTGTTCGTCGAAAAATCTGCGCTGCCGATTTTCCACGCGGCAGCCCCTCTTTTTCGTCAGCGTGCCCCCCTGACGAATTTTCCTGCCTGGCCCGGCCAGTCCAGCCCCTGTTCGTCGAAAAATCTGCGCTGCCGATTTTCCACGCGGCAGCCCCTCTTTTCGTCAGCGTGCCCCCCTGACGAATTTTCCTGCCTGGCCCGGCCGGTCCAGCCCCTGTTCGTCGAAAAATCTGCGCTGCCGATTTTCCACTCCGCAGCCCCTGTTTTCGTCAGCGTGGCCCCCTGACGAATTTTCCTGCCTGGCCCGGCCAGTCCAGCGCCCAGCCCCTGTTCGTCGAAAAATCTGCGCTGCCGATTTTCCCCGACGAACCTGCAGCTGCACAAATCCGCGCTGCCACTGCCCCATTGTCTGGACCAACAGTCTTTTCCATCAAGCCCTGGACTATAAATCGTCCAGACTCATCGCCAGCACCCGCTGCCGATTCTGCCGACTTTGCCGATTTCGTCGGCGCTGCCGATTCCAACACTGCGCCCACCGTGTCTCAACCAGCGCTGTTTCGTCAGCGTGTCCCCTTGACGAATTTCCCTGCCTGGCCTGGACAGTCCATCTTCCAGCCCATGTTCATCGAAAAATCTGCGCTGCCGATTTCCCCGACGAACCTGCAGCTGCACAAATCTGCGCTGCCGATTTCCCCCCTGTCGGCATGGCTGCCGCTGCCCCGATGTCCAGACCAACAGTCTTTTTTGTCGACTTTGCCGATTTTGTCCGCGCTGCCGATTCCAACACTACCCCCTGCATCCAAACCAGCATTGTTTCGTCAGCTCTTCCCCGACGATTTTAGCCCTGTAACAAACGGTAGGCCTCCAATCCCGCCAACGGGAGCCAAGTTGATAGGGAAGAGAATTGAATGACGCGCTGGTCCTCGCACCCCGCCACCCGAGGGGCCTTTTTCCCGGCAGCCTCTGAAAAACTCTAGCTTTCACGGTCCTCGCCGCCCCTCACCACCATGGCGGGCCTCTAATCCCACCCATCGGCGGTTGTAGCCGATAGGGCGGTGATTTGAATGACGCGTCGCGGGCCGCCGGGTCATCTCACCCGGCCATTAATTGGAGCGTTTTTGGCTGGCCGAGGATGGGGGGATGGATCTCTTCTTCCGAAAAAGCAAACGGTACATCGGGAGTTATGTTGACGGGGCATGGAATTGAATGACCCGTCGCGGGCCGCCGGGTCATCTCACCCGGCCATCCCGGGGAGCGTTTTTCCCGGCAGCATCGGGGAAACTCTTGCTTTCACTGCCCGCTGCCCAAGTCCCCACTCGCATCGGCCCCCGCGCCAACAAGCCAACGCTGCCGAATCGGCAGACACTGCTGCCGAATCTGCCGACACTGCCCCGCGGGCTGCCACTGCCCCAGTGTCTAAACCAGCGGTCTTTCTCATCGAGCCTTGGACTATCCAGTCCGTCCTGACTCATCGCCAGCACCTGCTGCCGATTCTGCCGACTTTGCCGATTTTCTCGGCGCTGCCGATTCCAACACTGCGCCCACCGTGTCTGAACCAGCGCTGTTTCGTCAGCGTGTCCCCTCGGCGAATTTTCCTGCCTGGCCTGGACAGTCCACCGTCCAGCCCGTGTTCGTCGAAAAATCTGCGCTGCCGATTCTGCCGACTTTGCCGATTTCGTCGGCGCTGCCGATTCCAACACTGCCCGCCGTGCCTGAACCAGCGCTGTTTCGTCAGCGTGTCCCCCCGACAAATTTTCCTGCCTGGCCTGGACAGTCCATCGCCCAGCCCATGTTCGTCGCAAAATCTGCGCTGCCGATTTTCCCCGACGAACCTGCAGCCGCACAAATCTGCGCTGCCGAATCTGCCGACACTGTCCCGCGGGCTGCCACTGCCCCAGTGTCTAAACCAGCAGTCTTTCTCGTCGAGCCTTGGACTATCCAGCCCGTCCAGACCCATCGCCAGCACCCGCTGCCGATTCTGCCGACTTTGCCGATTTCGTCGGCGCTGCCGATTCCACCACTGCCCGCCGTGCCTGAACCAGCGCTGTTTCGTCAGCGTGTCCCCTCGACGAATTTTCCTGCCTGGCCCGGCCAGTCCAGCGTCCAGCCCATGTTCGTCGAAAAATCTGCGCTGCCGATTTTCCCCGACGAACCTGCAGCCGCACAAATCTGCGCTGCCGAATCTGCCAACACTGTCCCGCGGGCTGCCACTGCCCCAGTGTCTCAACCTGCGGTCTTTCTCGTCGAGCCTTGGACTATCCAGCCCGTCCAGACCCATCGCCAGCACCCGCTGCCAATTCTGCCGACTTTGCCGGTTTCATCGGCGCTGCCGATTCCAACACTGCGCCCACCGTGTCTAAACCAGCGCTGTTTCTTCAGCGTGTCCCCTCGATGAATTTTCCTGCATGGCCCGGCCAGTCCAGCGTCCAGCCCATGTTCGTCGAAAAGTCTGCGCTGCCGATTCCCCCCTGTTGGCATGGCTGCCGCTGCCCCCTTGTCTGGACCAACAGTCTTTTCCGTCAAGCCCTGGACCATAAATCGTGCAGACTCACAGTCAGCACCTGCTGCCGACTTTGCCGATTTCGCCGGCTCTGCCGATTCCGAGCCAACGCTGCCGAAACAGACACTGCTGCCGAATCTGCCGACGCTGTCCCGCGGGCTGCCACTGCCCCAGTGTCTAAG
>JAGMVL010001988.1:35000-40000 GCA_019202695.1 Populus x sibirica
CAGCGGGCACGTCACGCCACGAGGTCGGGGATTGCGAGGAGAGCCAACGCATGGGCGCGCGCACGGCAATTTAATGCCACGCCCACGCCAGCGTAGAGCTCTCCTCGCAATCCCCAAGCTCGGCGGTCCGCACCAGCCACGTCGGCCAGGCCTCCGACTTGCGAGCAGGGGCAGCGGCCACCGCCGCCGTGACGTCGCGGCAAGCAGACAGCCGCGCAGCAGCTGCCAGCACCTTGGCACAAGCACGGCAAATGAATGCCACGCCCACGCCGCGGATAAGCAGCCCCAACGCGCCCGACGGCTTGGAGCGGGTCCCGAAGACGGTGGCCGGAATCGGGTCGTCGCCGGCCGGAAAACGGGTCATCGATGCCGGCAATACTTCGGGCCATGAGGCCCCCCACCTTAGTCCGAGTTTAGCAACAGCCCACATATCCCCCGCGGCAGGCCTATGGGCGCCAGGCCAGCGCGCCCCATGGCCAGTCAGGGGGCACCCCCTAAAGAGCAATAAGTGTCATTGAAGCTGCGGCGGGGGAGACACTACTAGGTCCCAGCTGTCACCCCCCCTCTAAAAAATTCATTTCTTGGTATTTTGAGCTGAAATTTTGCACAGAGGTTGGCAAAAATCCAATCCAACTTTATTAATTTTTCCAGAATTTTTCGAGGTCGGGAAGTATTTTTTTTTATTTTCCTACCATTAAAAATCGAGGAAATCGGAAAAAATAGGAACCGGCTCGGAATGACCCCAAATTCAGTGGGCAGCCTCATAAAAATATGGCTGATTTTACTGGATTGATTTCATGTGGAAAGCACGACGTTTTGTTGTAGGAATGCGGGAACCCCGGCGGCTCGCCTGCCGCGGCCAGCGACGTCGGGCTGGCCCCTGCAGCGCCTAGCCTCTCCCACGCGGGGGGCAGGCCAGAGCGCGGGGGCCAGGGCCCGAAGGCAGCCCCCCGCGGGCGAGAGAGCAAGCCAGCAGGGGCTGTCGCCTGCCGCGGCCAGCGACGTCGGGCTGGCCCCTGCAGCGCCTAGCCTCTCCCACGCGGGGGGCAGGCCAGAACGCGGGGGCCAGGGCCCGAAGGCAGCCCCCCGCGGGCGAGAGAGCAAGCCAGCAGGGGCTGTCGCCTGCCGCGGCCAGCGACGTCGGGCTGGCCCCTGCCGCGGCCAGCGATGTCGGGCTGTCGCCTGCCGCGGCCAGCGACGTCGGGCTGGCCCCTGCAGCGCCTAGCCTCTCCCACGCAGGGGGCAGGCCAGAACGCGGGGGCCAGGGCCCGAAGGCAGCCCCCGCGGGCGAGAGAGCAAGCCAGCAGGGGGCTGTCCGCGCGTCGCGCAGCGCGGCATGGCTGCGGGGGCCGCGCGCGCGCCAAGCGCCCAAGGGCCCCCAAGGGCCCCAGGCCCTCAGGCCCCAGCGCCCCAGCGCCCAGCGCGGGCGGGCGGCGCGCGCGCGTGTGGTCTTTGAGGGGCGCCGGCCTGGTGGCTCCCTAAAGAGCAATAAGTGTCATTGCGGCTCTGGCGGGGGAGACACTACTAGGTCCCAGCTGTCACCCCCCCTCTAAAAAATTCATTTCTTGGTATTTTGAGCTGAAATTTTGCACAGAGGTTGGCAAAAATCCAATCCACCTTCATTAATTTTCCCAGAATTTTTCGAGGTCGGGAAGTATTTGTTTTAATTTTCCTACCATTAGAAATCGAGTAAATCCGCAAAACTAGGAACCGGCCCGGAATGACCCCAAATTCAGTGGGCAGCCTCATAAAAATATGGCTGATTTTACTGGATTGGTTTCATGTGGAAAGCACGACGTTTTCTTGTAGGAATGCGGGAACCCCGGCAGCTCGCCTGCCGCGGCCAGCGACGTCGGGGACGCTGGCCTGCGCTGTCGAGCCCGCGAGGGCTGTCTCCGCGGCAGGCCCCCCTGAACGGGGCACGACAGGCCACCGCGCTGGCTCGTCCAGCGTCGACAGTCCCTCGTCCAGGTTTCAGATCGCGCCAAGTCGAACCCATGACCTGCTCAAGCCATCGTGCGCTGCCGGGTCGCATCTGCGTGTAGGCTGCCATTCCACGCGGCAGCCCCTGTTTTCGTCAGCGTGCCCCCCTGACGAATTTTCCTGCCTGGCCCAGTCCAGCGTCCAGCCCCTGTTCGTCGAAAAATCTGCGCTGCCGATTTTCCACGCGGCAGCCCCTCTTTTCGTCAGCGTGCCCCCTGACGAATTTTCCTGCCTGGCCCGGCCGGTCCAGCATCCAGCCCCTGTTCGTCGAAAAATCTGCGCTGCCGATTTTCCACGCGGCAGCCCCTGTTTTCCTCAGCGTGCCCCCTGACGAATGTTCGTCGAAAAATCTGCGCTGCCGATTTTCCACGCGGCAGCCCCTCTTTTCGTCAGCGTGCCCCCCTGACGAATGTTCGTCGAAAAATCTGCGCTGCCGATTTTCCACGCGGCAGCCCCTCTTTTCGTCAGCGTGCCCCCTGACGAATTTTCCTGCCTGGCCCAGTCCAGCGTCCAGCCCCTGTTCGTCGAAAAATCTGCGCTGCCGATTTTCCACGCGGCAGCCCCTCTTTTCGTCAGCGTGCCCCCCTGACGAATTTTCCTGCCTGGCCCGGCCGGTCCAGCATCCAGCCCCTGTTCGTCGAAAAATCTGCGCTGCCGATTTTCCACGCGGCAGCCCCTCTTTTCGTCAGCGTGCCCCCTGACGAATTTTCCTGCCTGGCCCGGCCGGTCCAGCATCCAGCCCCTGTTCGTCGAAAAATCTGCGCTGCCGATTTTCCACGCGGCAGCCCCTGTTTTCCTCAGCGTGCCCCCCTGACGAATGTTCGTCGAAAAATCTGCGCTGCCGATTTTCCACGCGGCAGCCCCTCTTTTCCTTCAGCGTGCCCCCCTGACGAATGTTCGTCGAAAAATCTGCGCTGCCGATTTTCCACGCGGCAGCCCCTCTTTTCGTCAGCGTGCCCCCTGACGAATGTTCGTCGAAAAATCTGCGCTGCCGATTTTCCACGCGGCAGCCCCTCTTTTCGTCAGCGTGCCCCCTGACGAATTTTCCTGCCTGGCCCAGTCCAGCGTCCAGCCCCTGTTCGTCGAAAAATCTGCGCTGCCGATTTTCCACGCGGCAGCCCCTCTTTTCGTCAGCGTGCCCCCCTGACGAATTTTCCTGCCTGGCCCGGCCAGTCCAGCCCCTGTTCGTCGAAAAATCTGCGCTGCCGATTTTCCACGCGGCAGCCCCTCTTTTCGTCAGCGTGCCCCCCTGACGAATTTTCCTGCCTGGCCCGGCCGGTCCAGCCCCTGTTCGTCGAAAAATCTGCGCTGCCGATTTTCCACTCCGCAGCCCCTGTTTTCGTCAGCGTGGCCCCCTGACGAATTTTCCTGCCTGGCCCGGCCAGTCCAGCGCCCAGCCCCTGTTCGTCGAAAAATCTGGCTGCGCTGCCGATTTTCCCCGACGAACCTGCAGCTGCACAAATCCGCGCTGCCACTGCCCCATTGTCTGGACCAACAGTCTTTTCCATCAAGCCCTGGACTATAAATCGTCCAGACTCATCGCCAGCACCCGCTGCCGATTCTGCCGACTTTGCCGATTTCGTCGGCGCTGCCGATTCCAACACTGCGCCCACCGTGTCTCAACCAGCGCTGTTTCGTCAGCGTGTCCCCTTGACGAATTTCCCTGCCTGGCCTGGACAGTCCATCTTCCAGCCCATGTTCATCGAAAAATCTGCGCTGCCGATTTCCCCGACGAACCTGCAGCTGCACAAATCTGCGCTGCCGATTTCCCCCCTGTCGGCATGGCTGCCGCTGCCCCGATGTCCAGACCAACAGTCTTTTTTGTCGACTTTGCCGATTTTGTCCGCGCTGCCGATTCCAACACTACCCCCTGCATCCAAACCAGCATTGTTTCGTCAGCTCTTCCCCCGACGATTTTAGCCCTGTAACAAACGGTAGGCCTCCAATCCCGCCAACGGGAGCCAAGTTGATAGGGAAGAGAATTGAATGACGCGCCTGGTCCTCGCACCCCGCCACCCGAGGGGCCTTTTTCCCGGCAGCCTCTGAAAAACTCTAGCTTTCACGGTCCTCGCCGCCCCTCACCACCATGGCGGGCCTCTAATCCCACCCATCGGCGGTTGTAGCCGATAGGGCGGTGATTTGAATGACGCGTCGCGGGCCGCCGGGTCATCTCACCCGGCCATTAATTGGAGCGTTTTTGGCTGGCCGAGGATGGGGGGATGGATCTCTTCTTCCGAAAAAGCAAACCGTACATCGGGAGTTATGTTGACGGGGCATGGAATTGAATGACCCGTCGCGGGCCGCCGGGTCATCTCACCCGGCCATCCCGGGGAGCGTTTTTCCCGGCAGCATCGGGGAAACTCTTGCTTTCACTGCCCGCTGCCCAAGTCCCCACTCGCATCGGCCCCCGCGCCAACAAGCCAACGCTGCCGAATCGGCAGACACTGCTGCCGAATCTGCCGACACTGCCCCGCGGGCTGCCACTGCCCCAGTGTCTAAACCAGCGGTCTTTCTCATCGAGCCTTGGACTATCCAGTCCGTCCTGACTCATCGCCAGCACCTGCTGCCGATTCTGCCGACTTTGCCGATTTTCTCGGCGCTGCCGATTCCAACACTGCGCCCACCGTGTCTGAACCAGCGCTGTTTCGTCAGCGTGTCCCCTCGGCGAATTTTCCTGCCTGGCCTGGACAGTCCACCGTCCAGCCCGTGTTCGTCGAAAAATCTGCGCTGCCGATTCTGCCGACTTTGCCGATTTCGTCGGCGCTGCCGATTCCAACACTGCCCGCCGTGCCTGAACCAGCGCTGTTTCGTCAGCGTGTCCCCCCGACAAATTTTCCTGCCTGGCCTGGACAGTCCATCGCCCAGCCCATGTTCGTCGCAAAATCTGCGCTGCCGATTTTCCCCGACGAACCTGCAGCCGCACAAATCTGCGCTGCCGAATCTGCCGACACTGTCCCGCGGGCTGCCACTGCCCCAGTGTCTAAACCAGCAGTCTTTCTCGTCGAGCCTTGGACTAT
>JAGMVL010001988.1:50000-52500 GCA_019202695.1 Populus x sibirica
AAATATGGCTGATTTTACTGGATTGGTTTCATGTGGAAAGCACGACGTTTTCTTGTAGGAATGCGGGAACCCCGGCAGCTCGCCTGCCGCGGCCAGCGACGTCGGGGACGCTGGCCTGCGCTGTCGAGCCCGCGAGGGCTGTCTCCGCGGCAGGCCCCCCTGAACGGGGCACGACAGGCCACCGCGCTGGCTCGTCCAGCGTCGACAGTCCCTCGTCCAGGTTTCAGATCGCGCCAAGTCGAACCCATGACCTGCTCAAGCCATCGTGCGCTGCCGGGTCGCATCTGCGTGTAGGCTGCCATTCCACGCGGCAGCCCCTGTTTTCGTCAGCGTGCCCCCCTGACGAATTTTCCTGCCTGGCCCAGTCCAGCGTCCAGCCCCTGTTCGTCGAAAAATCTGCGCTGCCGATTTTCCACGCGGCAGCCCCTCTTTTCGTCAGCGTGCCCCCCTGACGAATTTTCCTGCCTGGCCCGGCCGGTCCAGCATCCAGCCCCTGTTCGTCGAAAAATCTGCGCTGCCGATTTTCCACGCGGCAGCCCCTGTTTTTCCTCAGCGTGCCCCCCTGACGAATGTTCGTCGAAAAATCTGCGCTGCCGATTTTCCACGCGGCAGCCCCTCTTTTCGTCAGCGTGCCCCCTGACGAATGTTCGTCGAAAAATCTGCGCTGCCGATTTTCCACGCGGCAGCCCCTCTTTTCGTCAGCGTGCCCCCTGACGAATTTTCCTGCCTGGCCCAGTCCAGCGTCCAGCCCCTGTTCGTCGAAAAATCTGCGCTGCCGATTTTCCACGCGGCAGCCCCTCTTTTCGTCAGCGTGCCCCCCTGACGAATTTTCCTGCCTGGCCCGGCCGGTCCAGCATCCAGCCTGTGTCAGCATCCAGCCCCTGTTCGTCGAAAAATCTGCGCTGCCGATTTTCCACGCGGCAACCCCTCTTTTCGTCAGCGTGCCCCCCTGACGAATTTTCCTGCCTGGCCCGGCCGGTCCAGCATCCAGCCCCTGTTCGTCGAAAAATCTGCGCTGCCGATTTTCCACGCGGCAGCCCCTGTTTTCCTCAGCGTGCCCCCCTGACGAATGTTCGTCGAAAAATCTGCGCTGCCGATTTTCCACGCGGCAGCCCCTCTTTTCCTTCAGCGTGCCCCCCTGACGAATGTTCGTCGAAAAATCTGCGCTGCCGATTTTCCACGCGGCAGCCCCTCTTTTCGTCAGCGTGCCCCCCTGACGAATGTTCGTCGAAAAATCTGCGCTGCCGATTTTCCACGCGGCAGCCCCTCTTTTCGTCAGCGTGCCCCCTGACGAATTTTCCTGCCTGGCCCAGTCCAGCGTCCAGCCCCTGTTCGTCGAAAAATCTGCGCTGCCGATTTTCCACGCGGCAGCCCCTCTTTTCGTCAGCGTGCCCCCCTGACGAATTTTCCTGCCTGGCCCGGCCAGTCCAGCCCCTGTTCGTCGAAAAATCTGCGCTGCCGATTTTCCACGCGGCAGCCCCTCTTTTCGTCAGCGTGCCCCCCTGACGAATTTTCCTGCCTGGCCCGGCCGGTCCAGCCCCTGTTCGTCGAAAAATCTGCGCTGCCGATTTTCCACTCCGCAGCCCCTGTTTTCGTCAGCGTGGCCCCCTGACGAATTTTCCTGCCTGGCCCGGCCAGTCCAGCGCCCAGCCCCTGTTCGTCGAAAAATCTGCGCTGCCGATTTTCCCCGACGAACCTGCAGCTGCACAAATCCGCGCTGCCACTGCCCCATTGTCTGGACCAACAGTCTTTTCCATCAAGCCCTGGACTATAAATCGTCCAGACTCATCGCCAGCACCCGCTGCCGATTCTGCCGACTTTGCCGATTTCGTCGGCGCTGCCGATTCCAACACTGCGCCCACCGTGTCTCAACCAGCGCTGTTTCGTCAGCGTGTCCCCTTGACGAATTTCCCTGCCTGGCCTGGACAGTCCATCTTCCAGCCCATGTTCATCGAAAAATCTGCGCTGCCGATTTCCCCGACGAACCTGCAGCTGCACAAATCTGCGCTGCCGATTTCCCCCCTGTCGGCATGGCTGCCGCTGCCCCGATGTCCAGACCAACAGTCTTTTTTGTCGACTTTGCCGATTTTGTCCGCGCTGCCGATTCCAACACTACCCCCTGCATCCAAACCAGCATTGTTTCGTCAGCTCTTCCCCTGACGATTTTAGCCCTGTAACAAACGGTAGGCCTCCAATCCCGCCAACGGGAGCCAAGTTGATAGGGAAGAGAATTGAATGACGCGCCTGGTCCTCGCACCCCGCCACCCGCGGGGCCTTTTTCCCGGCAGCCTCTGAAAAACTCTAGCTTTCACGGTCCTCGCCGCCCCTCACCACCATGGCGAGGCCTCTAATCCCACCCATCGGCGGTTGTAGCCGATAGGGCGGTGATTTGAATGACGCGTCGCGGGCCGCCGGGTCATCTCACCCGGCCATTAATTGGAGCGTTTTTGGCTGGCCGAGGATGGGGGGATGGATCTCTTCTTCCGAAAAAGCAAACGGT
>JAGMVL010001988.1:62500-65000 GCA_019202695.1 Populus x sibirica
AGCGACGTCGGGCTGGCCCCTGCAGCGCCTAGCCTCTCCCACGCGGGGGCAGGCCAGAACGCGGGGGGCCAGGGCCCAAGGCAGCCCCCGCGGGCGGAGAGCAAGCCAGCAGGGGCTGTCGCCTGCCGCGGCCAGCGACGTCGGGCTGGCCCCTGGCCAGCGGCCAGCGGGCTGTCGGCCTGTCCGCGGCCAGCGCCGGTCGGGCTGGCCCCTGCAGCGCCTAGCCTCTCCCACGCAGGGGCAGGCCAGAACGCGGGGGCCAGGGCCCGAAGGCAGCCCCCCGCGGCGAGAGAGCAAGCCAGCGGGGCTGTCCGCGTCGCGCGCGGCATGGCTGCGGGGGCCGCCGGCGCCCAAGCGCCCCAAGGGCCCCCAAGGGCCCCAGGCCCTCAGCCCCAGCCCCCCAGCGCCCAGCGGCGGGCGGCGCGCGCGCGTGTGGTCTTTGAGGGGCGCCGGCCTGGTGGCTCCCTAAAGAGCAATAAGTGTCATTGCAGCTCCGGGCAGGGGAGACACTACTAGGTCCCAGCTGTCACCCCCCTCTAAAAAATTCATTTCTTGGTATTTTGAGCTGAAATTTTGCACGAGAGGTTGGCAAAAATCCAATCCACCTTCATTAATTTTCCCAGAATTTTTCGAGGTCGGGAAGTATTTGTTTTAATTTTCCTACCATTAGAAATCGAGTAAATCCGCAAAACTAGGAACCGGCCCGGAATGACCCCAAATTCAGTGGGCAGCCTCATAAAAATATGGCTGATTTTACTGGATTGGTTTCATGTGGAAAGCACGACGTTTTCTTGTAGGAATGCGGGAACCCCGGCAGCTCCGCCGCCCGGCCGGCCAACCGGCCGGGTCGCGGCACGCTGCCGAGCCCGCGAGGGTGTCTTCCGCGGCAGCCCCCTACGAACGGGGCACGACAGCCACCGCGGGCCCACTGTCGTCATCCCTCGGCCGGGTTTCGAGATCGCGCCAAGTCGAACCCATGACCTCAAGCCATCTTCCACGCAGCCAAGTCGATTTTCACGCAGCCCTGCCCTTCCTGGCTGGCCCGGCCGCAGCGTCCCGCCACTTGTCTGAAAAATCTGCCCCCGACGATTTTCCTTCTCCGCCAGCCCATTTTGCATCTGCCTCACGATTTTCCACTCCGCCCTTTTTTTTCGGCGTGGCCCCCTGACGAATTTTCTCTGCCCGGCCAGTCCGATCCAGCCTGCCTGTTCGTCGAAAAATCTGCGCTGCCGATTTTCCCCGACGAACCTGCAGCTGCACAAATCCGCGCCCACTGCCCCATTGTCTGGACCAACAGTCTTTTCCATCAAGCCCTGGACTATAAATCGTCCAGACTCATCGCCAAGACCCTGCCGATTCTGCCGACTTTGCCGATTTCGTCGGCCGATTCCAACACTGCGCACCCACCGTGTCTAAACCATAGCTTTCGTCAGCGTGTCCCCTTGACGAATTTCCCTGCCTGGCCTGGACAGTCCATCTTCCAGCCCATGTTCATCGAAAAATCTGCGCTGCCGATTTCCCCGACGAACCTGCAGCTGCACAAATCTGCGCTGCCGATTTCCCCCTGTCGGCATGGCTGCCGCTGCCCCGATGTCCAGGCCAACAGTCTTTTTTGTCGACTTTGCCGATTTTGTCCGCGCTGCCGATTCCAACACTACCCCCTCATCCAAACCAGCATTGTTTCGTCAGCTCTTCCCCGACGATTTTAGCCCTGTAACAAACAAGTAGGCCTCCAATCCCGCCAACGGGAGCCAAGTTGATAGGGAAGAGAATTGAATGACGCGCCTGGTCCTCGCACCCCGCCACCCGAGGGGCCTTTTTCCCGGCAGCCTCCGAAAAACTCTAGCTTTCACGGTCCTCGCCGCCCCTCACCACCATGGCAGGCCTCTAATCCCACCCATCGCAGGTTGTAGCCGATAGGGCGGTGATTTGAATGACGCGTCGCGGGCCGCCGGGTCATCTCACCCGGCCATTAATTGGAGCGTTTTTGGCTGGCCGAGGATGGGGGGATGGATCTCTTCTTCCGAAAAAGCAAACAAGTACATCGGGAGTTATGTTGACGGGGCATGGAATTGAATGACCCGTCGCGGGCCGCCGGGTCATCTCACCCGGCCATCCCGGGGAGCGTTTTTCCCGGCAGCATCGGGGAAACTCTTGCTTTCACTGCCCGCTGCCCAAGTCCCCACTCGCATCGGCCCCCGCGCCAACAAGCCAACGCTGCCGAATCGGCAGACACTGCTGCCGAATCTGCCGACACTGCCCCGCGGGCTGCCACTGCCCCAGTGTCTAAACCAGCGGTCTTTCTCATCGAGCCTTGGACTATCCAGTCCGTCCTGACTCATCGCCAGCACCTGCTGCCGATTCTGCCGACTTTGCCGATTTTCTCGGCGCTGCCGATTCCAACACTGCGCCCACCGTGTCTGAACCAGCGCTGTTTCGTCAGCGTGTCCCCTCGACGAATTTTCCTGCCTGGCCTGGACAGTCCACCGTCCAGCCCGTG
>JAGMVL010000715.1:0-26259 GCA_019202695.1 Populus x sibirica
ACAAGGATAAGGACACACCTAAACCAACCCCCAAACAACCCATTTCATTGGATGGGTAGTATAAATACAAAGAGGAGAGAGAGAATGACCCATCTTCTTCCAAATCCAGCAATTTGCATGCCGTTCTTCCCTTCCCCTTTCACAACAGAAACATAAATCAGACCAGTAGAGATTACTTTGTGAACTTGTGAGGGAGAGATGAGACCTTGAGAGAGGAGTGGGCAGCTGCATAGAGGAGAGGAAAAAGAGAGCTGGAAAAGAAAAACGTGAGAGGAAAAAGAAGGAGGAGAGCCAGCAGCTGAATAGTGTCAAACCCTCCTCAAACTTAGTTAAATTCAGAAGGTATGGGTCATGAAACTCTCTTCCTCTCCCCCATAAGATCAAAAACGAAAATGAAGAAGAAAAACCCTAAGAAAAGAATTGATCTAAGACCTAAGCCAGCTGTGAAGGAAGCTGAAATTAACTAAGAGAACAAGCAAACAAAAGTGAAATAAAGTCAATTTCAGAACATCTAACAAATCATGGTAGAGGGCCGGCTTTAACTAGGGGAAATTAATGTGTTCTGCTGTGATGTTGTTGCTGGAATTAATATGTTCTGCTGTGATGATTGTTGCTGGAATTAATGTGATGTTGTTGCTGGAAATTAATGTGTTCTGCTGTGATGTTGTTGCTGGAATAAATATGTTCTGCTGTGATGATTGTTGCTGGAATTAATGTGATGTTGTTGCTGGAATTAATGTGTTCTGCTGTGATGTTTGTTGCTTGAATTAATGTGTTCTGCTGTGATGTTTGTTGCTTGAATTAATGTGTTCTACTTTGATGATTGTGCTGAAATTGATGCTGCTGTGATGTTTGTTGCTGGAATTTGTTAATGTGTCTGCTGATGATTGTGCTGCTGAATATTCGCTGCCGATTTGTGTGTTGCGCAGCGAAATTCTGTTTCGCTGCCGCAACTGAACCTGCTGCAGCGATTGATATTCGCTGCCGTTTGGTGTGCGCAGGATTCGCCGAGTTGTGAACCTCCTGCAGCGATTTGATATTCGCTGCCGATTTGTGTGTTGCGCAGCGAAATTCTGTTTCGCTGCCGCAACTGAACCTGCTGCAGCGAATTAATATTCGCTGCCGATTTGTGTGTTGCGCAGCGAAATTCTGTTTCGCTGACGCAACTGAACCTCCTGCAGCGATTTGATATTCGCTGCCGATTTGTGTGTTGCGCAGCGAAATTCTGTTTCGCTGCCGCAACTGAACCTGCTGCAGCGAATTAATATTCGCTGCCGATTTGTGTGTTGCGCAGCGAAATTCTGTTTCGCTGACGCAACTGAACCTCCTGCAGCGATTTGATATTCGCTGCCGATTTGTGTGTTGCGCAGCGAAATTCTGTTTCGCTGCCGCAACTGAACCTGCTGCAGCGAATTAATATTCGCTGCCGATTTGTGTATTGCGCAGCGAAATTCTGTTTCGCTGACGCAACTGAACCTGCTGCAGCGATTTGATATTCGCTGCCGATTTGTGTGTTGCGCAGCGAAATTCTGTTTCGCTGCCGCAACTGAACCTGCTGCAGCGAATTAATATTCGCTGCCGATTTGTGTGTTGCGCAGCGAAATTCTGTTTCGCTGACGCAACTGAACCTCCTGCAGCGATTTGATATTCGCTGCCGATTTGTGTGTTGCGCAGCGAAATTCTGTTTCGCTGCGCGCAACTGAACCTGCTGCAGCGATTTGATATTCGCTGCCGATTTGTGTGTTGCGCAGCGAAATTCTGTTTCGCTGCCGCAACTGAACCTGCTGCAAGCGAATTAATATTCGCTGCCGATTTGTGTGTTGCGCAGCGAAATTCTGTTTCGCTGACGCAACTGAACCTGCTGCAGCGATTTGATATTCGCTGCCGATTTGTGTGTTGCGCAGCGAAATTCTGTTTCGCTGACGCAACTGAACCTCCTGCAGCGATTTGATATTCGCTGCCGATTTGTGTGTTGCGCAGCGAAATTCTGTTTCGCTGCCGCAACTGAACCTGCTGCAGCGAATTAATATTCGCTGCCGATTTGTGTGTTGCGCAGCGAAATTCTGTTTCGCTGCCGCAACTGAACCTGCTGCAGCGAATTAATATTCGCTGCCGATTTGTGTGTTGCGCAGCGAAATTCTGTTTCGCTGACGCAAGTGAACCTGCTGCAGCGAATTGATATTCGCTGCCGATTTGTGTGTTGCGCAGCGAAATTCTGTTTCGCTGCCGCAGCTGAACCTGCTGCAGCGAATCAATATTCGCTGCCGATTTGTGTGTTGTGCAGCGAAAAACTGTGGCGCCAACAGCGGTGCAGTTCTCACTGCCAAACTGGCAGCCCGCAGCGAACCAGTTCTCGCTGCCGAATTGGGCAGCCCGCAGCGAACCGGTTCTCGCTGCCGATTCCTACAATAAGCCTCCTAGGCAGGAATGACTTAAATGCTAATTACAATTTCATGATATGATGGTGTAAAATAGGGAACACTTTAATGTGAACATGTGAACTATTGAAATAAGTGTGATGATGAATGTGATTCAAAAATAAAATAATTACAACTGTGTCTTGATTTGTGACCATTGATGTCTCGGGTGGTGCGGTCGGGATTGGACCATCATCAAGACAGGAACGACCCACGGGTGGAGCAGGTAGGTGACTTGCACCTTTCTTTGTCATACGTTGAATCTTGGAATATTTTAACTTGAGTACTACCATATTGTTAGAACCGTTATTAAATTGTCGAACGCTTAATTGTTGACAAAAGAGTGATTAGCTTCGGCTAATGGCATCCAAACGGATGGCCGGGACAAAGAGTGATTAGCTTCGGCTAATGGCATCCAAACGGATGGCCGGGACAAAGAGTGATTAGCTTCGGCTAATGGCATCCAAACGGATGGCCAGGACAAAAGTGATTAGGCTAATGGCATCGAATGGATGGCGGGACAAAAAAGAGTGATTAGCTTCGGCTAATGGCATCCAAACGGATGGCCGGGACAAAGAGTGATTAGCTTCGGCTAATGGCATCCGAATGGATGGCCGGGACAAAGAATGATTAGCTTTGGCTAATGGCGTCCGAATGGATGGCCGGGTTAAAAAGGGATGATTTCTTTGCCGATTGTGGATCGGCGGCATTCATTGCCGATCCTGGATCGGCAGCGACCGATTCCGCGCGATTCTGGATCGGCAGCGACACATATTCACTGCCGATCAGAAATCGCGGCGACCTAGTTTCCGTTGCCGATCAGAAATCGGCAGCGACGCGATTTCGCTCGATTTTGGATCGGCAGCGATGCGATCTTCATTGCCGATCTGAAATCGGCGATCCGGTTCGTTGCCGATTCCTTGATCGGCAGCGATGTAGTTTCATTTTGCCGATTTTAGGATTAGCGCGACGCGACTATCGCTATGGAATCCGGATGGATAGCGGGACAAATAAACGACTAGTTTCGGCGAATGACATTTGAAAACTTGTGTATCTATATGTACTACTAATTGTTACATCAAATACATGAAGAAATTATAAATGTTAATGCTTATTTAATTGCTAGGCCGTTAGTTACCATTATTATTACTATTATTAAGTATTTGTTTTCTCTTAAATGTTTTGTCTTCTTTGTGGGGACGTCACACCAACGAGATGTCTAGGATACCCGATACACGGGAACCTACTTTTGCAAGGAATTAAGTAGATGCATTCTAACTCACAATGTATTTTGTAGGGATCAATGTACCAAATGTATAACTTTTATTAGATCCTTTTTGTTTAAAATTTGTGATGGCTATTAGTAGTATAAGAATGCAAACTCATGTCCATGTATATATATTTTTAATATGAATTTCAAATCATGCAACCTTAATATTATGTGTTTGTGTAAGATTCGCTTTTGAATGAACTGTTGATTGAATGGATTGAATTTTGATGATGTAAGGATTCAAGTTCTTTGATTACCGGCACCATGTGTATTAAATATATATATATGAAAAAAAAAAAAATTTACTATTGTTTTGGGCTTAGAAAGCCGGGTCGTTACAGTTGGTATCAGAGCCCTTGGTATGGATCCGAGGATCATTAATAAATGTGTTGTTGCGATGAATTTCGGGATGGTACGCACCCGACTAGGGACACAAAGCGAGCCGCCCTCCTTGGAAAGGAGGGGCATGAACCGAGGTGCCCAAGGTTGGCGGGACGAAGATCCCTTAGATGATACGGCATCTCATGCTCCGATACTACCGCCGAAACCTTGCGGGGGGAAGATACGGTGGCGGGGAGAAGGCCGAGGCCTCATCGGACGAGAGGGAACACCCCCGGTCGCGGAGCGGCGAGAAAGACCGGAAGCACTGACCATCTCTTGTTCCAAGCTGGTGTGCCCCCACAATATGTAGATGCGGGACTCCTTGTACAAATAGTTAAAGCGGTGATGGAAGGCATGGCTAATTCGGCGGCACAAACAACCCCTACCACGCGGGAATCCACCGGCGGCCCTACGACCGGCATGACCATGGATAATGTGGTACCCCCTGGTGCGACTAGTCAAGAGTATGAGGGAAATGGGGCGTGAACCGTATATGGGGGAACAAGATGCGGAGATAGCTGGAAGATGGATCGGGGAAGGTAGAAAAGACAATGATTCAAATAAGCATACCCGAGGGTTTGAGGGTAAATTGTGCATCCCAGTTACTATCGATAGGGCCATGACATGGTGGGAAACGGTTCGGATTTGAGGCGTGCGGCGAGACCCTAACTTGGAGTGATTTCAAGACGAGTTTGAGAATCGGTTTTATTCCAAGTATCATCGCAAGGTGAAAGAACAAGAGTTCTTGGCATTAAGACAAGGTGATATGTCGGTATTGGAGTACGAAAGGAGATTCCATGACCTCTCATTGTTCGCCCCACATTATGTGCCGACGAGAGGAACATATGATTGAAAAGTTGAGAGATGGTTTACGACGGGATTTGAGACAAGGATTGATCGCCTTGCGATTTAAATCGGTGAGGGAGTTGATTGAGGTTGCACAAGCTACGGAGGCATGTATTGGAGAAAGCCAAGGGGGGTATCGAGTATAAGCAAAAAGAGAGATGGGGACTATTTCGGGACAGACCGCACTCGAAGAAAGGAAAAAGTGGAGTGTTTGAGCGGCACGGAAAGAAGGGAAGTTTGATATTACCGCCTCACCATGAGTCAAGTGGGAGAATGATGGCGGGACAGTCTCACTCGAGGGCAAACTCTTCAACTGGGACCGGTGACCGCGGGGAGTTGACTATCCTTTTTGTGTAAAATGTGGACAAAAACACCACAGGGGACTGCTCGTTTCCACAGGCGATGCTTTGTGTGCGAGAGGAGAGGGTCATAGGTGGAGGAACGCCGAGTATCTTAGCCAAGGGTGTCATTCTTGTGGTGGGAAAGGTCATTACAAGAGGGCTGCCCCAAAAGAAACACCGGACAAGTACGGAACTATAGACGGCCCGGTCGAGCCACCAGCGATCGATCACCGTTAATAGGCCGGTGAGATCTTCTCAATCGGGGGCAAACTCCGGTCGAGGGAAGCCAAGGGCACAAAATGATCGGACCCCGGGGAGGGTCTTCCCACGACACGGGGAGGAGGCCGGGCTGCATCGGATGTGGTGGCGGGTACACTACTTGTTGAATGATTTTAATGTGCATGTATTGTTTGATCCGGGTGCCACCCACTCATTCATTGCTAAGAGAAGTGTCATTAAATTGAGAAAGGAAGTTGAAATAGTAGAGAAGGGGTTTGTAATTGGAACTCCAATGGGAAACATGGTTGAAACAAATATTGTATATGTGGATGTGGGGGTTAGTTTATCCGGGTATGAAACGAAGTAGACTTGATTCCCTTAGAGCTGCATGATTTTGACATAATACTAGGCATGGATTGGTTGAGTAAATACAAGGCACTAATAGATTGTTATGCTAAAACTGTTACTTTCCAAACACCTAAGGGCGAGAAAATGACTTTTGAAGGAGAGAGATTTCCCAAACTGAATGCTCTAATATCGGTGGTAATGAGCCCAAAAGCTGTTAAGAAAGGGATGTATGGGATACCTCGCATACATCTTAAACTCGATGATGAAGGTCCACGATTGAAGGATATTCCTGTGGTGAAGGATTTCCCGAGATGTGTTTCCGGAAGAACTACCGGGACTACCCCGGAGCGAGAGGTAGAGGTGTCTATAGACACTTTTCCGGAGTCCCACCCATAGCCCAACAACCGTATCGGATGGCTCCAGCGGAAGCTGAACGAGTTAAAGACTCAATTACAGAATTTTAACAAGGGGTTTACGCCCTTTTCTTTTGGGGGGGCCGCTCTTTTTTTGGAAGAGGGGGACCCGCGCTGTTTTCTTTGGTTGTTAAAATAACTATCTGGTATTTTTTTTTATTGGGGCGAGGGGTTCAGGGGTTTGGTGGGGTGTTGGTGGTTAAAGGGGGTGCGGTTTTTTTTTTTTTTTTTGGGGTGCCGGGCCTTTGGTTTTTGGGTTTTCGGTTTTGGTGGGTGGGGGGTGTTTGGGTGGGGAATGGGAAAGGGGTTGCATGGAGTGCATGAGGAATCGGCAACTCGGTGATGATGATGAGGTCGAGTCGAGCCAGGGTTGAGTGACGGGTCGAAAGGGCCATAACTTTGGATCGACCGTTGGATCGCGATCAAACTTTACAATGGAGTTTCGGATGCCCCTTTTTGAGGGGGGGGGGGGGAAAATACTCGGCGATGATGAGGTTCGGTCGCGCCAGGATTGAGTGACGGTTCGAAAGGGCCATAACTTTTGATCCGACCGTTGGATCGCGATCAAATTTTTACTGGAGTTTGCGGATGCCCTTTTGCATGGAGTGCATGAGGAATCGATACTCGGTGATGATGAGGTCTTGTCGAGCCAGGATTGAGTGACGGTTCGAAACGGCCATAACTTTGGATCCGACCGTTGGATCGCGATCCAACTTTTACTGGAGTTTCCGGATGCCCCTTTGCATGGAGTGGATGAGGAATCGATACTCGGCGATGATGAGGTCTGGGTGCGCCTGGCTTGAGTGACGGTTCGAAAGGGCCCTAACTTTTGATCCGACCGTTGGATCGCGTTCAAACTTGTACTGGAGTTTCCGGATGCCCTTTTGCATGGAGTGCATGAGGAATCGATACTCGGTGATGATGAGGTCTGGTCGAGCCAGGATTGAGTGACGGTTCGAAACGGCCATAACTTTGGATCCGACCGTTGGATCGCGATCAAACTTTTACTGGAGTTTCCGGATGCCCCTTTGCATGGAGTGGATGAGGAATCGATACTCGGCGATGATGAGGTCTGGTCGCGCCAGGCTTGAGTGACGGTTCGAAAGGGCCCTAACTTTTGATCCGACCGTTGGATCGCGTTCAAACTTCTACTGGAGTTTCCGGATGCCCGTTTGCATGGAGTGCATGAGGAATCGATACTCGGTGATGATGAGGTTTGGTCGAGCCAGGGTTGAGTGACGGTTCGAAACGGCCATAACTTTGGATCCGACCGTTGGATCGCGATCAAACTTTTACTGGAGTTTCCGGATGCCCCTTTGCATGGAGTGGATGAGGAATCGATACTCGGCGATGATGAGGTCTGGTCGCGCCAAGCTTGAGTGACGGTTCGAAAGGGCCATAACTTTTGATCCGACCGTTGGATCGCGATCAAATTTTTACTGGAGTTTGCGGATGCCCTTTTGCATGGAGTGCATGAGGAATCGATACTCGGTGATGATGAGGTCTGGTCGAGCCAGGATTGAGTGACGGTTCGAAAGGGCCATAACTTTTGATCCGACCGTTGGATCGCGATCAAACTTTTACTGGAGTTTCCGGATGCCCCTTTGCATGGAGTGGATGAGGAATCGATACTCGTCGATGATGAGGTCTGGTCGCGCCAGGCTTGAGTGACGTTTGGAAAGGGCCAAAGCTTTTGATCCAACCGTTGGATCGCGAACAAACTTTTACTGCAGTTTCTGGATGCCCCTTTGGATGGAATGGATGAGGAATCTATACTCGATGATGATGAGGTCTGGTCGCGCCAGGCTTGAGTGACGGTTCGAATGGGCCATAACTTTTGATCCGACCGTTGGATCGCGATCAAACTTTTACTGGAGTTTCCGGATGCCCTTTTGCATGGAGTGCATGAGGAATCGACACTCGGTGATGATGAGGTCTGGTCGAGCCAGGGTTGAGTGACGGGTCGAAACGGCCATAACTTTGGATCTGACCGTTGGATCGCGATCAAACTTTTACTGGAGTTTCCGGATGCCCCTTTGCATGGAATGGATGAGGAATCTATACTCGATGATGATGAGGTCTGGTCGCGCCAGGCTTGAGTGACGGTTCGAATGGGCCATAACTTTTGATCCGACCGTTGGATCGCGATCAAACTTTTATTGGAGTTTCCGGATGCCCCTTTGCATGGAGTGGATGAGGAATCGATACTCGGTGATGATGAGGTCTGGTCGCGCCAGGCTTGAGTGACGTTTGGAAAGGGCCATAACTTTTGATCCGACCGTTGGATCGCGATCAAACTTTTACTGGAGTTTCCGGATGCCCCTTTGCATGGAGTGGATGAGGAATCGATACTCGGCGATGATGAGGTCTGGTCGCGCCTGGCTTGAGTGACGGTTCGAAAGGGCCCTAACTTTTGATCCGACCGTTGGATCGCGATCAAACTTTTACTGGAGTTTCCGGATGCCCTTTTGCATGGAGTGCATGAGGAATCGATACTCGGTGATGATGAGGTCTGGTCGAGCCAGGGTTGAGTGACGGTTCGAAACGGCCATAACTTTGGATCCGACCGTTGGATCGCGATCAAACTTTTACTGGAGTTTCCGGATGCCCCTTTGCATGGAGTGGATGAGGAATCGATACTCGGCGATGATGAGGTCTGGTCGCGCCAGGCTTGAGGGACGGATCGAAAGGGCCATAAATTTTGATCCGACCGTTGGATCGCGATCAAACTTTTACTGGAGTTTCCGGATGCCCTTTTGCATGGAGTGCATGAGGAATCGATACTCGGTGATGATGAGGTCTTGTCGAGCCAGGATTGAGTGACGGGTCGAAACGGCCATAACTTTGGATCCGACCGTTGGATCGCGATCAAACTTTTATTGGAGTTTCCGGATGCCCCTTTGCATGGAGTGGATGAGGAATCGATACTCGGCGATGATGAGGTCTGGTCGCGCCAGGCTTGAGTGACGGTTCGAAAGGGCCCTAACTTTTGATCCGACCGTTGGATCGCGATCAAACTTGTACTGGAGTTTCCGGATGCCCTTTTGCATGGAGTGCATGTGGAATCGATACTCGGTGATGATGAGGTCCGGTCGAGCCAGGATTGAGTGACGGGTCGATAGGGCCATAACTTTTGATCCGACCGTTGGATCGCGATCAAACTTTTACTTGGAGTTTCCGGATGCCCCTTTGCATGGAGGTGATGAGGAATCGATACTCGGCGATGATGAGGTGCGGTCGCGCCGGCTTGAGTGACGGTTCGAAAGGCCATAACTTTTGATCCGACCGTTGGATCGCGATCAAACTTTTTCTGGAGTTTCCGGATGCCCCTTTGCATGGAGTGGATGAGGAATCGATACTCGATGATGATGAGGTCTGGTCGCGCCAGGCTTGAGTGACGTTTGGGAAGGGCCATAACTTTTGATCCGACCGTTGGATCGCGATCAAACTTTTTACCGGAGTTTCCGGATGCCCCTTTGCATGGAGTGGATGAGGAATCGATACTCGGCGATGATGAGGTCTGGTCGCGCCCAGGCTTGAGTGACGGTTCGAAAGGGCCATAACTTTTGATCCGACCGTTGGATCGCGATCAAATTTTTACTGGAGTTTCCGGATGCCCCTTTGCATGGAGTGGATGAGGAATCGATACTCGGCGATGATGAGGTCTCGGTCGCGCCGGCTTGAGTGACGGTTCGAAAGGGCCATAACTTTTGATCCGACCGTTGGATCGCGATCAAACTTTTACTTGGAGTTTCCGGATGCCCCTTTGCATGGAGTGCATGAGGAATCGATACTCGGTGATGATGAGGTCCGGTCGCGCCAGGCTTGAGTGACGGTTCGAAAGGGCCATAACTTTTGATCCGACCGTTGGATCGCGATCAAACTTTTTCTTGGAGTTTCCGGATGCCCCTTTGCATGGAGTGTGATGAGGAATCGATACTCGGCGATGATGAGGTCTGGTCGCGCCAGGCTTGAGTGACGGTTCGAAAGGGCCATAACTTTTGATCCGACCGTTGGATCGCGATCAAACTTTTGTTGGAGTTTCCGGATGCCCCTTTGCATGGAGTGGATGAGGAATCGATACTCGATGATGATGAGGTCTGGTCGCGCCAGGCTTGAGTGACGTTTGGGAAGGGCCATAACTTTTGATCCGACCGTTGGATCGCGATCAAATTTTTACTGGAGTTTCCGGATGCCCCTTTGCATGGAGTGGATGAGGAATCGATACTCGGCGATGATGAGGTTTGGTCGCGCCTGGCTTGAGTGACGGTTCGAAAGGGCCCTAACTTTTGATCCGACCGTTGGATCGCGTTTAAACTTTTATGGAGTTTCCGGATGCCCCTTTGCATGGAGTGCATGAGGAATCGATACTCGGTGATGATGAGGTCTGGTCGAGCCAGGCTTGAGTGATGGGTCGAAAGGGCCATAACTTTTGATCCGACCGTTGGATCGCGATCAAACTTTTACTTGGAGTTTCCGGATGCCCCTTTGCATGGAGTGGATGAGGAATCGATACTCGGCGATGATGAGGTCTGGTCGCGCTGGCTTGAGTGACGGTTCGAAAGGGCCATAACTTTTGATCCGACCGTTGGATCGCGATCAAACTTTTACTGGAGTTTCCGGATGCCCCTTTGCATGGAGTGGATGAGGAATCAATACTCGGCGATGATGAGGTCTGGTCGCGCCTGGTTTGAGTGACGGTTCGAAAGGGCCCTAACTTTTGATCCGACCGTTGGATCGCGATCAAACTTTTCCTGGAGTTTCCGGATGCCCCTTTGCATGGCGTGGATGAGGAATCGATACTCGGCGATGATGAGGTCTGGTCGCGCTTGGCTTGAGTGACGGTTCGAAAGGGCCATAACTTTGGATCCGACCGTGGGATCGCGATCAAACATTTACTGGAGTTTCCGGATGCTCGTTTGAATGGAGTGGATGAGGAATGGATACTCGATGATGATAAGGTCTAGTCGCGCCAGGCTTGAGTGACGGTTCGAAAGGGCCCTAACTTTTAATCCGACCGTTGGATCGCGTTCAAACTTGTACTGGAGTTTCCGGATGCCCTTTTGCATGGAGTGCATGAGGAATCGATACTTGGTGATGATGAGGTCTGGTCGAGCCAGGGTTGAGTGACGGGTCGAAACGGCCATAACTTTGGATCTGACCGTTGGATCGCGGTCAAACTTTTACTGGAGTTTCCGGATGCCCCTTTGCATGGCGTGGATGAGGAATCGATACTCGGCGATGATGAGGTTGGTCGCGCTGGCTTGAGTGACGGTTCGAAAGGGCCCTAACTTTTGATCCGACCGTTGGATCGCGATCAAACTTTTACTGGAGTTTCCGGATGCCCCTTTGCATGGGGGTGATGAGGAATCGATACTCGGCGATGATGAGGTCTGGTCGCGCCAGGCCTGAGTGACGGTTCGAAAGGACCATAACTTTTGATACGACCGTTGGATCGCGATCAAACTTTTACTGGAGTTTGCGGATGCCCCTTTGCATGGGGGGGATGAGAAATCGATACTCGGCGATGATGAGGTCTGGTCGCGCCAGGCCTGAGTGACGGTTCGAAAGGACCATAACTTTTGATCCGACCGTGGGATCGCGATCAAACTTTTTTGGAGTTTCCCGATGCCCATTTGCATGGAGGGGATGGGGAATCGATACTCGATGATGATGAGGTCTGGTCGCGCCAGGCTTGAGTGACGTTTGGGAAGGGCCATAACTTTTGATCCGACCGTTGGATCGCGATCAAATTTTTACTGGAGTTTCCGGATGCCCCTTTGCATGGAGTGGATGAGGAATCGATTCTCGGATGATGATGAGGTCTGGTCGCGCCTGGCTTGAGTGACGGTTCGAAAGGGCCCTAACTTTTGATCCGACCGTTGGATCACGTTCAAACTTGTACTGGAGTTTCCGGATGCCCTTTTGCATGGAGTGCATGAGGAATCAACACTCGGTGATGATGAGGGTCGGTCGAGCCAGGGTTGAGTGACGGTTCGAAAGGGCCATAACTTTGGATCCGACCGTTGGATCGCGATCAAACTTTTACTGGAGTTTCCGGATGCCCTTTGCATGGCGTGGATGAGGAATCGATACTCGGCGATGATGAGGTCTCGGTCGCGCCTGGCTTGAGTGACGGTTCGAAAGGGCCCTAACTTTTGATCCGACCGTTGGATCGCGATCAAACTTTTACTGGAGTTTCCGGATGCCCCTTTGCATGGCGTGGATGAGGAATTAATACTCGGCGATGTTGAGGTCTGGTCGCGCCTGGTTTGAGTGACGGTTCGAAAGGGCCCTAACTTTTGATCCGACCGTTGGATCGCGATCAAATTTTTACTGGAGTTTCCGGATGCCCCTTTGCATGGCGTGGATGAGGAATCGATACTCGGCGATGATGAGGTCTCGGTCGCGCTTGGCTTGAGTGACGGTTCGAAAGGGCCATAACTTTGGATCCGACCGTGGGATCACGATCAAACATTTACTGGAGTTTCCGGATGCCCGTTTGAATGGAGTGGATGAGGAATGGATACTCGATGATGATAAGGTCTAGTCGCGCCAGGCTTGAGTGACGGTTCGAAAGGGCCCTAACTTTTGATCCGACCGTTGGATCGCGTTCAAACTTGTACTGGAGTTTCCGGATGCCCTTTTGCATGGAGTGCATGAGGAATCGACACTTGGTGATGATGAGGTCTGGTCGAGCCAGGGTTGAGTGACGGGTCGAAACGGCCATAACTTTGGATCTGACCGTTGGATCGCGGTCAAACTTTTACTGGAGTTTCCGGATGCCCCTTTGCATGGCGTGGATGAGGAATCGATACTCGGCGATGATGAGGTCTGGTCGCGCCTGGCTTGAGTGACGGTTCGAAAGGGCCCTAACTTTGGATCCGACCGTTGGATCGCGATCAAATTTTTACTGGAGTTTCCGGATGCCCCTTTGCATGGGGGTGATGAGGAATCGATACTCGGCGATGATGAGGTCTGGTCGCGCCAGGCCCGAGTGACGGTTCGAAAGGACCATAACTTTTGATCCGACCGTGGGATCGCGATCAAACTTTTATCGGAGTTTCCGGATGCCCCTTTGCATGGAGGGGATGAGGAATCGATACTCGGCGATGATGAGGTCTGGTCGCGCCAGGCTTGAGTGACGGTTCGAAAGGACCATAACTTTTGATCCGACCGTTGGATCGCGATCAAACTTTTGCTGGAGTTTCCCGATGCCCCTTTGCATGGAGGGGATGGGGAATCGATACTCGATGATGATGAGGTCCGGTCGCGCCGGGCTTGAGTGACGTTTCGGAAGGGCCATAACTTTTGATCCGACCGTTGGATCGCGATCAAATTTTTACTGGAGTTTCCGGATGCCCCTTTGCATGGAGTGGATGAGGAATCGATTCTCGGCGATGATGAGGTCTGGTCGCGCCTGGCTTGAGTGACGGTTCGAAAGGGCCCTAACTTTTGATCCGACCGTTGGATCGCGTTCAAACTTGTACTGGAGTTTCCGGATGCCCTTTTGCATGGAGTGCATGAGGAATCGATACTCGGTGATGATGAGGTCCGGTCGAGCCAGGCTTGAGTGACGGTTCGAAAGGGCCATAACTTTGGATCCGACCGTTGGATCGCGATCAAACTTTTTACTGGAGTTTCCGGATGCCCCTTTGCATGGCGTGGATGAGGAATCGATACTCGGCGATGATGAGGTCCGGTCGCGCTGGCTTGAGTGACGGTTCGAAAGGGCCATAACTTTTGATCCGACCGTTGGATCGCGATCAAACTTTTCTTGGAGTTTCCGGATGCCCCTTTGCATGGCGTGGATGAGGAATCAATACTCGGATGATGTTGAGGTCCGGTCGCGCCAGGTTTGAGTGACGGTTCGAAAGGGCCATAACTTTTGATCCGACCGTTGGATCGCGATCAAATTTTTACTGGAGTTTCCGGATGCCCCTTTGCATGGAGTGGATGAGGAATCGATACTCGACGATGATGAGGTCTGGTCGCGCTTGGCTTGAGTGACGGTTCGAAAGGGCCATAACTTTTGATCCGACCGTTGGATCACGATCAAACTTTTACTGGAGTTTCCGGATGCTCCTTTGCATGGAGTGGATGAGGAATGGATACTCGATGATGATAAGGTCTAGTCGCGCCAGGCTTGAGTGACGGTTCGAAAGGGCCATAACTTTTGATCCGACCGTTGGATCGCGTTCAAACTTGTACTGGAGTTTCCGGATGCCCTTTTGCATGGAGTGCATGAGGAATCGATACTCGGTGATGATGAGGTCTGGTCGCGAGGCTTGAGTGACGGTTCGAAAGGGCCATAACTTTTGATCCGACCGTTGGATCGCGATCAAACTTTTACTGGAGTTTCCGGATGCCCCTTTGCATGGAGTGGATGAGGAATCGATACTCGGCGATGATGAGGTCTGGTCGCGCCAGGCTTGAGTGACGGTTCGAAAGGGCCCTAACTTTTGATCCGACCGTTGGATCGCGATCAAACTTTTACTGGAGTTTCCGGATGCCCCTTTGCATGGGGGTGATGAGGAATCGATAGTCGACGATGATGAGGTTCGGTCGCGCCGGGCTTGAGTGACGGTTCGAAAGGACCATAACTTTTGATCCGACCGTTGGATCGCGATCAAACTTTTTTGGAGTTTGCGGATGCCCCTTTGCATGGAGTGGATGGGGAATCGATACTCGGCGATGATGAGGTCTGGTCGCGCCAGGCTTGAGTGACGGTTCGAAAGGACCATAACTTTTGATCCGACCGTGGGATCGCGATCAAACTTTCTTGGAGTTTCCGGATGCCCATTTGCATGGAGGGGATGGGGAATCGATACTCGATGATGATGAGGTCGGTCGCGCCAGGCTTGAGTGACGTTTGGGAAGGGCCATAACTTTTGATCCGACCGTTGGATCGCGATCAAATTTTTACTTGGAGTTTCCGGATGCCCCTTTGCATGGAGTGGATGGGGAATCGATACTCGGCGATGATGAGGTCTGGTCGCGCCGGGCTTGAGTGACGGTTCGAAAGGGCCATAACTTTTGATCCGACCGTTGGATCGCGATCAAATTTTTACTGGAGTTTCCGGATGCCCCTTTGCATGGAGGTGATGAGGAATCGATACTCGGCGATGATGAGGTCTGGTCGCGCCTGGCTTGAGTGACATTTGGGAAAGGCCATAACTTTTGATCCGACCGTTGGATCGCGATCAAATTTTTCTGGAGTTTCCGGATGCCCTTTGCATGGAGGTGATGAGGAATCGATACTCGGCGATGATGAGGTCTGGTCGCGCCAGGCTTGAGTGACGGTTCGAAAGGACCATAACTTTTGATCCGACCGTTGGATCGCGATCAAACTTTTCTTGGAGTTTCCAGATGCCCCTTTGCATGGAGTGGATGGGGAATCGATACTCGATGATGATGAGGTCTGGTCGCGCCAGGCTTGAGTGACGGTTCGAAAGGGCCTTAACTTTTGATCCGACCGTTGGATCGCGTTCAAACTTGTACTGGAGTTTCCGGATGCCCTTTTGCATGGAGTGCATGAGGAATCGATACTCGGGGATGATGAGGTCAGTCGAGCCAGGCTTGAGTGACGGTTCGATAGGGCCATAACTTTTGATCCGACCGTTGGATCGCGATCAAACTTTTACTGGAGTTTCCGGATGCCCCTTTGCATGGAGTGGATGAGGAATCGATACTCGGCGATGATGAGGTGCGGTGGCGCCAGGCTTGAGTGACGGTTCGAAAGGGCCATAACTTTTGATCCGACCGTTGGATCGCGATCAAACTTTTCTTTGGAGTTTCCGGATGCCCCTTTGCATGGAGTGGATGAGGAATCGATACTCGGCGATGATGAGGTCCGGTCGCGCCAGGATTGAGTGACGGTTCGAAAGGGCCATAACTTTTGATCCGACCGTTGGATCGCGATCAAACTTTTACTTGGAGTTTCCGGATGCCCTTTTGCATGGAGTGCATGAGGAATCGATACTCGGTGATGATGAGGTCTTGTCGAGCCGGGCTTGAGTGACGGTTCGAAAGGGCCATAACTTTTGATCCGACCGTTGGATCGCGATCAAACTTTTACTTGGAGTTTCCGGATGCCCCTTTGCATGGAGTGGATGAGGAATCGATACTCGGCGATGATGAGGTGCGGTCGCGCCAGGCTTGAGGGACGGTTCGAAAGGGCCCTAACTTTTGATCCGACCGTTGGATCGCGTTCAAACTTGTCTTGGAGTTTCCGGATGCCCTTTTGCATGGAGTGCATGAGGAATCGATACTCGGCGATGATGAGGTCTGGTCGCGCCAGGCTTGAGTGACGGTTCGAAAGGGCCATAACTTTTGATCCGACCGTTGGATCGCGATCAAATTTTTTTGGAGTTTCCGGATGCCCCTTTGCATGGAGGTGATGAGGAATCGATACTCGGCGATGATGAGGTGCGGTCGCGCCAGGCTTGAGTGACGGTTCGAAAGGACCATAACTTTTGATCCGACCGTTGGATCGCGATCAAACTTTTTGGAGTTTCCGGATGCCCCTTTGCATGGAGTGGATGAGGAATCGATACTCGATGATGATGAGGTCTGGTCGCGCCAGGCTTGAGTGACGTTTGGAAAGGGCCATAACTTTTGATCCGACCGTTGGATCGCGATCAAATTTTTACTGGAGTTTCCGGATGCCCCTTTGCATGGAGTGGATGAGGAATCGATACTCGGCGATGATGAGGTGCGGTCGCGCCAGGCTTGAGTGACGGTTCGAAAGGGCCCTAACTTTTGATCCGACCGTTGGATCGCGTTCAAACTTTTATGGGAGTTTCCGGATGCCCTTTTGCATGGAGTGCATGAGGAATCGATACTCGGTGATGAAGAGGTCTGGTCGAGCCAGGGTTGAGTGACGGTTCGAAAGGCCATAACTTTTGATCCGACCGTTGGATCGCGATCAAACTTTTCCTGGAGTTTCCGGATGCCCCTTTGCATGGAGTGGATGAGGAATCGATACTCGGCGATGATGAGGTCTGGTCGCGCCTGGCTTGAGTGACGGTTCGAAAGGGCCCTAACTTTTGATCCGACCGTTGGATCGCGATCAAACTTTTACTGGAGTTTCCGGATGCCCCTTTGCATGGAGTGGATGAGGAATTGATACTCGGCGATGATGAGGTCTGTCGCGCCAGGTTTGAGTGACGGTTCGAAAGGGCCATAACTTTTGATCCGACCGTTGGATCGCGATCAAATTTTTTGGAGTTTCCGGATGCCCCTTTGCATGGAGTGGATGAGGAATCGATACTCGGCGATGATGAGGTCCGGTCGCGCCTGGCTTGAGTGACGGTTCGAAAGGGCCATAACTTTTGATCCGACCGTTGGATCGCGATCAAACTTTTACTGGAGTTTCCGGATGCCCTTTTGCATGGAGTGCATGAGGAATCGATACTCGGTGATGATGAGGTCCGGTCGAGCCAGGCTTGAGTGACGGTTCGAAAGGGCCATAACTTTGGATCCGACCGTTGGATCGCGATCAAACTTTTACTGGAGTTTCCGGATGCCCCTTTGCATGGAGTGGATGAGGAATCGATACTCGGCGATGATGAGGTCTGCGGTCGCGCCAGGCTTGAGTGACGGTTCGAAAGGGCCCTAACTTTTGATCCGACCGTTGGATCGCGATCAAATTTTTACTGGAGTTTCCGGATGCCCCTTTGCATGGGGGTGATGAGGAATCGATACTCGGCGATGATGAGGTCTGGTCGCGCCAGGCTTGAGTGACGGTTCGAAAGGACCATAACTTTTGATCCGACCGTTGGATCGCGATCAAACTTTTACTGGAGTTTCCGGATGCCCCTTTGCATGGAGGGGATGAGGAATCGATACTCGGCGATGATGAGGTCTGGTCGCGCCAGGCTTGAGTGACGGTTCGAAAGGACCATAACTTTTGATCCGACCGTTGGATCGCGATCAAACTTTTATTGGAGTTTCCGGATGCCCCTTTGCATGGAGTGGATGGGGAATCGATACTCGATGATGATGAGGTGCAGTCGCGCCAGGCTTGAGTGACGGTTCGAAAGGGCCATAACTTTTGATCCGACCGTTGGATCGCGATCAAACTTTTACGGGAGTTTCCGGATGCCCTTTTGCATGGAGTGATGAGGAATCGATACTCGGGGATGATGAGGTCGAGTCGCGCCGGGCTTGAGTGACGGTTCGATAGGGCCATAACTTTTGATCCGACCGTTGGATCGCGATCAAATTTTTACTGGAGTTTCCGGATGCCCCTTTGCATGGAGGTGATGAGGAATCGATACTCGGCGATGATGAGGTCTGGTCGCGCCAGGCTTGAGTGACGGTTCGAAAGGGCCATAACTTTTGATCCGACCGTTGGATCGCGATCAAACTTTTGTGGAGTTTCCGGATGCCCCTTTGCATGGAGTGGATGAGGAATCGATACTCGATGATGATGAGGTCCGGTCGCGCCTGGCTTGAGTGACGGTTCGAAAGGGCCATAACTTTTGATCCGACCGTTGGATCGCGATCAAACTTTTTTGGAGTTTCCGGATGCCCTTTGCATGGAGTGGATGAGGAATCGATACTCGATGATGATGAGGTCCGGTCGCGCCGGGCTTGAGTGACGGTTCGAAAGGGCCATAACTTTTGATCCGACCGTTGGATCGCGATCAAACTTTCTTTGGAGTTTCCGGATGCCCTTTGCATGGAGTGCATGAGGAATCGATACTCGGTGATGATGAGGTCCGGTCGAGCCAGGATTGAGTGACGGTTCGATAGGGCCATAACTTTTGATCCGACCGTTGGATCGCGATCAAATTTTTACTGGAGTTTCCGGATGCCCTTTGCATGGAGGTGATGAGGAATTGATACTCGGCGATGATGAGGTGCGGTCGCGCCAGGCTTGAGTGACGGTTCGAAAGGACCATAACTTTTGATCCGACCGTGGGATCGCGATCAAACTTTTGTTGGAGTTTCCAGATGCCCCTTTGCATGGAGTGGATGGGGAATCGATACTCGGCGATGATGAGGTCGGTCGCGCCAGGCTTGAGTGACGGTTGGGAAGGGCCATAACTTTTGATCCGACCGTTGGATCGCGATCAAATTTTTACTGGAGTTTCCGGATGCCCCTTTGCATGGAGGTGATGAGGAATCGATACTCGGCGATGATGAGGTCTGGTCGCGCCAGGCTTGAGTGACGGTTCGAAAGGACCATAACTTTTGATCCGACCGTTGGATCGCGATCAAACTTTTGCTGGAGTTTCCAGATGCCCCTTTGCATGGAGTGGATGGGGAATCGATACTCGATGATGATGAGGTCTGGTCGCGCCAGGCTTGAGGTGACGGTTCGAAAGCGCCATAACTTTTGATCCGACCGTTGGATCGCGATCAAATTTTTTCTGGAGTTTCCGGATGCCCCTTTGCATGGAGTGGATGAGGAATCGATACTCGGCGATGATGAGGTCCGGTCGCGCTGGCTTGAGTGACGGTTCGAAAGGGCCATAACTTTTGATCCGACCGTTGGATCGCGTTCAAACTTTTACTGGAGTTTCCGGATGCCCTTTTGCATGGAGTGCATGAGGAATCGACACTCGGTGATGATGAGGTCTGGTCGCGCCATGTTTGAGTGACGGGTCGATAGGGCCATAACTTTTGATCCGACCGTTGGATCGCGATCAAATTTTTACTTGGAGTTTCCGGATGCCCCTTTGCATGGAGGTGATGAGGAATCGATACTCGGCGATGATGAGGTCGGTCGCGCCAGGCTTGAGTGACGGTTCGAAAGGACCATAACTTTTGATCCGACCGTTGGATCGCGATCAAACTTTTCTTGGAGTTTCCGGATGCCCCTTTGCATGGAGTGGATGGGGAATCGATACTCGATGATGATGAGGTCTTGGTCGCGCCAGGCTTGAGTGACGGTTGGAAAGGGCCATAACTTTTGATCCGACCGTTGGATCGCGATCAAACTTTTACTGGAGTTTCCGGATGCCCCTTTGCATGGAGTGGATGAGGAATCGATACTCGGCGATGATGAGGTCTGGTCGCGCCAGGCTTGAGTGACGGTTCGAAAGGGCCATAACTTTTGATCCGACCGTTGGATCGCGATCAAACTTTTTCTTGGAGTTTCCGGATGCCCTTTTGCATGGAGTGCATGAGGAATCGATACTCGGTGATGATGAGGTCCGGTCGCGCCAGGCTTGAGTGACGGTTCGAAAGGGCCATAACTTTTGATCCGACCGTTGGATCGCGATCAAACTTTCTGGAGTTTCCGGATGCCCCTTTGCATGGAGTGGATGAGGAATCGATACTCGGCGATGATGAGGTCTGGTCGCGCCTGGCTTGAGTGACGGTTCGAAAGGGCCATAACTTTTGATGCATGGACCGTTGGATCGCGATCAAACTTTTTCTGGAGTTTCCGGATGCCCCTTTGCATGGAGTGGATGAGGAATCGATACTCGGGGATGATGAGGTCGGTCGCGCCGGGCTTGAGTGACGGTTCGAAAGGGCCATAACTTTTGATCCGACCGTTGGATCGCGATCAAACTTTTTTGGAGTTTCGGATGCCCCTTTGCATGGAGGTGATGAGGAATCGATACTCGGCGATGATGAGGTCTCGGTCGCGCCAGGCTTGAGTGACGGTTCGAAAGGGCCATAACTTTTGATCCGACCGTTGGATCGCGATCAAACTTTTTCTGGAGTTTCCAGATGCCCCTTTGCATGGAGTGGATGGGGAATCGATACTCGATGATGATGAGGTCTGGTCGCGCCAGGCTTGAGTGACGTTTGGGAAGGGCCATAACTTTTGATCCGACCGTTGGATCGCGATCAAATTTTTACTTGGAGTTTCCGGATGCCCTTTGCATGGAGGTGGATGAGGAATCGATACTCGGCGATGATGAGGTCCGGTCGCGCCAGGCTTGAGTGACGGTTCGAAGGGCCATAACTTTTGATCCGACCGTTGGATCGCGATCAAACTTTTCTTGGAGTTTCCGGATGCCCCTTTGCATGGAGTGGATGAGGAATCGATACTCGATGATGATGAGGTCGGTCGCGCCAGGCTTGAGTGACGGTTCGAAAGGACCATAACTTTTGATCCGACCGTTGGATCGCGATCAAACTTTTTTGGAGTTTCCGGATGCCCCTTTGCATGGAGTGGATGAGGAATCGATACTCGATGATGATGAGGTCTTGTCGCGCCAGGCTTGAGTGACGTTTCGAAAGGGCCATAACTTTTGATCCGACCGTTGGATCGCGATCAAACTTTTTGCCGGAGTTTCCGGATGCCCCTTTGCATGGAGTGGATGGGGAATCGATACTCGGCGATGATGAGGTCTGGTCGCGCCAGGCTTGAGTGACGGTTCGAAAGGGCCATAACTTTTCATACGACCGTTGGATCGCGATCAAATTTTTACTCGGAGTTTCGGGATGCCCTTTTGCATGGAGGTGCATGAGGAATCGATACTCGGTGATGATGAGGTCTCGGTCGAGCCAGGCTTGAGTGACGGTTCGAAAGGACCATAACTTTTGATCCGACCGTTGGATCGCGATCAAACTTTTACTGGAGTTTCCGGATGCCCTTTTGCATGGAGTGCATGAGGAATCGATACTCGGTGATGATGAGGTCCGGTCGCGCCAGGATTGAGTGACGGTTCGAAAGGGCCATAACTTTGGATCCGACCGTTGGATCGCGATCAAACTTTTACTGGAGTTTCCGGATGCCCCTTTGCATGGAGTGGATGAGGAATCGATACTCGGCGATGATGAGGTCTGGTCGCGCCTGGCTTGAGTGACGGTTCGAAAGGGCCCTAACTTTTGATCCGAGTTGGATCGGATCAAACTTTACTGGAGTTTCCGGATGCCTTTTGCATGGAGTGCATGAGGAATCGATACTCGGATGATGATGAGGTCGGTCGAGCCAGGATGGAGTGAAGGTTTGATAGGGCCATAACTTTTGATCCAACCGTTGGATCGCGATCAAACTTTTACTGGAGTTTTCGGATGGCCCTTTGCATGGAGGTGATGAGGAATCGATACTAGGCGATGATGAGGTCTGGCCGCGCCAGGCTTGAGTGATGTTTCGAAAGGACCATAACTTTTGATCCGACCGTTGGATCGCGATCAAACTTTTGTTGGAGTTTCCAGATGCCCCTTTGCATGGAGTGGATGGGGAATCGATACTCGATGATGATGAGGTCTGGTCGCGCCAGGCTTGAGTGACGTTTGGGAAGGGCCATAACTTTTGATCCGACCGTTGGATCGCGATCAAATTTTTACTGGAGTTTCCGGATGCCCCTTTGCATGGAGGTGATGAGGAATCGATACTCGGCGATGATGAGGATCGGTCGCGCCACGCTTGAGTGACGGTTCGAATGGACCATAACTTTTGATCCGACCGTTGGATCGCGATCAAACTTTTGCTGGAGTTTCCAGATGCCCCTTTGCATGGAGTGGATGGGGAATCGATACTCGATGATGATGAGGTCTGGTCGCGCCAGGCTTGAGTGACGTTTGGGAAGGGCCATAACTTTTGATCCGACCGTTGGATCGCGATCAAATTTTTACTGGAGTTTCCGGATGCCCCTTTGCATGGAGGTGATGAGGAATCGATACTCGGCGATGATGAGGTCTCGGTCGTGCCGGGCTTGAGTCACGGTTCGAAAGGACCATAACTTTTGATCCGACCGTTGGATCGCGATCAAACTTTTTGCCGGAGTTTCCGGATGCCCCTTTGCATGGAGTGGATGGGGAATCGATACTCGATGATGATGAGGTCGGTCGCGCCAGGCTTGAGTGACGGTTCGAAAGGGCCTAACTTTTGATCCGACCGTTGGATCGCGTTCAAACTTGTACGGGAGTTTCCGGATGCCCTTTTGCATGGAGTGCATGAGGAATCGATACTCGGGGATGATGAGGTCCGGTCGAGCCAGGATTGAGTGACGGTTCGATAGGGCCATAACTTTTGATCCGACCGTTGGATCGCGATCAAATTTTTACTGGAGTTTCCGGATGCCCCTTTGCATGGAGGTGATGAGGAATCGATACTCGGCGATGATGAGGTCTGGTCGCGCCCAGGCTTGAGTGACGGTTCGAAAGGACCATAACTTTTGATCCGACCGTTGGATCGCGATCAAACTTTTCTGGAGTTTCCGGATGCCCCTTTGCATGGAGTGGATGGGGAATCGATACTCGATGATGATGAGGTCCGGTCGCGCCAGGCTTGAGTGACGTTTGGGAAGGGCCATAACTTTGGATCTGACCATTGGATCGCGATCAAATTTTACTGGAGTTTCCGGATGCCCCTTTGCATGGAGGTGATGAGGAATCGATACTCGGCGATGATGAGGTCCCGGTCGCGCCAGGCTTGAGTGACGGTTCGAAAGGACCATAACTTTTGATCCGACCGTTGGATCGCGATCAAACTTTTTTCGGAGTTTCCGGATGCCCCTTTGCATGGAGTGGATGAGGAATCGATACTCGATGATGATGAGGTCCGGTCGCGCCGGGCTTGAGTGACGGTTCGAAAGGGCCATAACTTTTGATCCGACCGTTGGATCGCGATCAAATTTTTACTGGAGTTTCCGGATGCCCCTTTGCATGGAGTGGATGAGGAATCGATACTCGGCGATGATGAAGTCGGTCGCGCTGGCTTGAGTGACGGTTCGAAAGGGCCATAACTTTTGATCCGACCGTTGGATCGCGATCAAATTTTTACTGGAGTTTCCGGATGCCCTTTTGCATGGAGTGCATGAGGAATCGATACTCGGTGATGATGAGGTCTGGTCGAGCCAGGATTGAGTGACGGTTCGAAAGGGCCATAACTTTTGATCCGACCGTTGGATCGCGATCAAATTTTTACTGGAGTTTCCGGATGCCCTTTGCATGGAGGTGATGAGGAATCGATACTCGGCGATGATGAGGTCTGGTCGCGCCAAGCTTGAGTGACAGTTCGAAAGGACCATAACTTTTGATCCGACCGTTGGATCGCGATCAAACTTTTGCTGGAGTTTCCAGATGCCCCTTTGCATGGAGTGGATGGGGAATCGATACTCGATGATGATGAGGTCTTGTCGCGCCAGGCTTGAGTGACGTTTGGGAAAGGGCCATAACTTTTGATCCGACCGTTGGATCGCGATCAAACTTTTCTTGGAGTTTCCGGATGCCCCTTTGCATGGAGTGGATGAGGAATCGATACTCGGCGATGATGAGGTCTGGTCGCGCCAGGCTTGAGTGACGGTTCGAAAGGGCCATAACTTTTGATACGACCGTTGGATCGCGATCAAATTTTTACTGGAGTTTGGGGATGCCCTTTTGCATGGAGTGCATGAGGAATCGATACTCGGTGATGATGAGGTCTGGTCGAGCCAGGATTGAGTGACGGTTCGAAACGGCCATAACTTTGGATCCGACCGTTGGATCGCGATCAAATTTTTCTGGAGTTTCCGGATGCCCCTTTGCATGGAGTGCATGAGGAATCGATACTCGGTGATGATGAGGTCTGGTCGAGCCAGGATGGAGTGACGGTTCGAAACGACCATAACTTTGGATCCGACTGTTGGATCGCGATCAAAATTTTACTGGAGGTTCCGGATGCCCCTTTGCATGGAGTGGATGAGGAATCGATACTCGGCGATGATGAGGTCCGGTCGCGCTCGGCTTGAGTGACGGTTCGAAAGGGCCATAACTTTTGATCCGAGTTGGATCGGATAAATTTCCGGAGTTTCCGGATGCCCTTTGCATGGAGTGCATGAGGAATCGATACTCGGGGATGATGAGGTCTGGTCGAGCCAGGATTGAGTGACGGTTTGATAGGGCCATAACTTTTGATCCGACCGTTGGATCGCGATCAAACTTTTGTTGGAGTTTCCGGATGCCCCTTTGCATGGAGGTGATGAGGAATCGATACTCGGCGATGATGAGGTCTGGTCGCGCCAGGCTTGAGTGATGTTTCGAAAGGACCATAACTTTTGATCCGACCGTTGGATCGCGATCAAACTTTTGTTGGAGTTTCCAGATGCCCCTTTGCATGGAATGGATGGGGAATCGATACTCGATGATGATGAGGTGCGGTCGCGCCGGGCTTGAGTGACGTTTGGGAAGGGCCATAACTTTTGATCCGACCGTTGGATCGCGATCAAATTTTTACTGGAGTTTCCGGATGCCCATTTGCATGGAGGTGATGAGGAATCGATACTCGGCGATGATGAGGTCTGGTCGCGCCACGCTTGAGTGACGGTTCGAATGGACCATAACTTTTGATCCGACCGTTGGATCGCGATCAAACTTTTTGGGTCAGGATGCCCCTTTGCATGGAGTGGATGGGGAATCGATACTCGATGATGATGAGGTCGCGCCGGGCTTGGAGTGCGTTTGGGAAGCCATAACTTTTGATCCGACCGTTGGATCACGATCAAATTTTTTCTGGAGTTTCCGGATGCCCCTTTGCATGGAGGTGATGAGGAATCGATACTCGGCGATGATGAGGTGCGGTCGCGCCTGGCTTGAGTGACGGTTCGAAAGGACCATAACTTTTGATCCGACCGTTGGATCGCGATCAAACTTTTGCTGGAGTTTCCAGATGCCCTTTGCATGGAGTGGATGGGGAATCGATACTCGATGATGATGAGGTCTGGTCGCGCCAGGCTTGAGTGACGGTTCGAAAGGGTCCTAACTTTTGATCCGACCGTTGGATCGCGTTCAAACTTTTACGGGAGTTTCCGAAGCCGCATGGATGAGGAATCGATACTCGGGGATAATGAGGTCCGGTCGAGCCAGGATGGAGTGACGGTTCGATAGGGCCATAACTTTTGATCCAACCGTTGGATCGCGATCAAATTTTTACTGGAGTTTCCGGATGGCCATTTGCATGGAGGTGATGAGGAATCGATACTAGGCGATGATGAGGTCTGGCCGCGCCAGGCTTGAGTGACGTTTCGAAAGGACCATAACTTTTGATCCGACCGTTTGATCGCGATCAAACTTTTGCCGGAGTTTCCGGATGCCCCTTTGCATGGAGTGGATGGGAATCGATACTCCATGATGAT
>JAGMVL010000140.1:0-151019 GCA_019202695.1 Populus x sibirica
TGCATGGAGAGGATGAGGAATCGATACTCGGCGATGATGAGGTGTGGTCACTCCAAGGTTGAGTGACGGTTCGAAAGGGCCATAAGTTTTGATCCGACCGTTGGATCGCGATCAAACTTTTACTGGAGTTTCCGGATGCCCATTTGCATGGAGTGGATGAGGAATTGATATTCGGCGATGACGAGGTCTAGTCGCGCCAGGCTTGAGTGACGATATGAAAGGGCCATAACTTTTGATCCGACCTTTGGATCTCGATCAAAATTTTAATGGAGTTTTTGGATGCCCCTTTGCGTGGAGTGGATGAGGAATCGATACTCGGCGATGATGAGGTGTGTTCCCACCAGGCTTGAGTAACGGTTCGAAAGGGCCATAACTTTTGATTCAACCATTGGAGCGCGATAAAACTTTTAGTGGGGTTTCCGGATGCTCCTCTCCATGGAGCGGATGAGGAATCGATACTCGGCGATGATGAGGTCCTGTCGCGCCAAGATTGAGTGACGGTTTGAAAGGGCCACAAGTTTTGATCCAACCGTTGGATCGCGATCAAACTTTTACTGGAGTTTCCAGATGCCCCTTTGCATGGAGTGGATGAGGAATCGATACTCGGCGATGATGAGGTGTGGTCACGCCAGGCTTGAGTGACGGATCGAAAGGGCCATAACTTTTGATCCAACCGTTGAATCGCGTTCAAACTTGTTCTGGAGTTTCTGGATGCTCGTTTGCATAGAGCGGATGAGGAATCGATACTCGATGAGGATGAGGTCTGGTCGCGCCAGGCTTGAGTGACGGTTCGAAAGGGCCATAACTTTTGATCCGAACGTTGGATCGCGATCAAACTTTTACTGGAGTTTCCAGATGCCCCTTTGCATGGAGTGGATGAGGAATCGATACTCGGCTATGATGAGGTGTGGTCACGCCAGGCTTGAGTGACGGTTCGAAAGAGCCATAACTTTTGATCCGACCGTTAGATCGCGATCAAACTTTTACTGGAGTTTCCGGATGCCCGTTTGCATGGAGCGGATGAGGAATCGATACTCGATGATGATGAGGTCTCGTCGCGCCAGGCTTGAGTGACGGTTCGAAAGGGCCATAACTTTTGATCCGACCGTTGGATCGCGATCAAACTTTTACTAGAGTTTCCGGATGCCCATTTGCATGGAGCGGATGAGGAATCGATACTCGATGATGATGAGGTCTGGTCGAGCCAGGCTTGAGTGACGGTTCGAAAGGGCCATAACTTTTGATCCGACCGTTGGATCGCGATCAAACTTTTACTGGAGTTTCCGGATGCCCGTTTGCATGGAGTTGATTCGGAATCGATACTCGGCGATGATGAGGTGCCGCTTCGCGCCAAGATTGAGTGACGATTGAAAGGGCCATAACTTTTGATCCGAACGTTGGATCGCGATCAAACTTTTACTAGAGTTTCCGGATGCCCGTTTGCATGGAGCGAATGAGGAATCGATACTCGATGATGATGAGGTCTGGTCGAGCCAGGCTTGAGTGACGGTTCGAAAGGGCCATAACTTTTGATCCGACCGTTGGATCGCGATCAAACTTTTACTAGAGTTTCCGGATGCCCGTTTGCACGGAGTGGATGAGGAATCGATACTCGATGATGATGAGGTCTGGTCGCGCCAGGTATTAGTGACGGTTTGAAAGGGCCATAACTTTTGATCCGACCGTGGGATCGCGATCAAACCTTTTCTGGAGTTTCCGGATGCTCCTTTGTATGGAGTGGGTGAGGAATTGATACTCGGCGATGATGAGGTGTGGTCCCACCAGGCTTGAGTGACGGTTCGAAGGGGCCATAACTTTTGATCCGACCGTTGGATCGCGATCAAACTTTTACTGGAGTTTCCGGATGCCCGTTTGCATTGAGCGGATGAGGAATCGATACTCGATGATGATGAGGTCTAGTCGCGCCGGGCTTGAGTGACGGTTCGAAAGGGCCATAACTTTTGATCCGACCGTTGGATCGCGATCAAACTTTTACTGGAGTTTCCGGATGCCCGTTTGCATGGAGTGGATGAGGTATGGATACTCGAGGATGATAAGGTCTCGTCGCGCCAGGCTTGAGTGACGCCTCGAAAGGGCCATAACTTTTGATCCCACCATTGGATCGCGAACAAAATTTTACCGGGAGTTTCCGGATGCCCCTTTGTATGGAGGGGATGAGGAGTCGATACTGAGCGATGATGAGGTCTGCTCGCGCCAGGCTTGAGTGATGGTTTGAAAGGACCATAACTTTTGATCCGTTCCTTGGATCGCGATCAAACTTTCTCGGAGTTTCCGCATGCCCCTTTGCGTGGAGTGGATGATGAGGTCTGGTCGCGCCAAGATTGAGTGACAGTTCGAAAGTGCCATAACTTTTGATCCGACCTTTGATCGCGATCAACCTTTTACTGGAGTTTCTGGATGCCCCTTTGCATGGAGTGGATGATGAGGTCTGGTCGCGCCAAGATTGAGTGACAGTTCGAAAGTGCCATAACTTTTGATCCGACCTTTGATCGCGATCAACCTTTTACTGGAGTTTCTGGATGCCCCTTTGCATGGAGTGGATGAGGAATCGATACTCGGCGATGATGAGGTCTGGTCGCGCCAAGATTGAGTGACGGTTCGAAAGGGCCATAACTTTTGATCCGACCGTTGGATCGCGATCAAACTTTTACCGGAGTTTCCGGATGCCCGTTTGAATGGAGTGCATGAGGAATAGATACTCGATGATGATAAGGTCTTGTCGCGCCAGGCTTGAGTGACGTTTCGGAAGGGCCATAACTTTTGATCCGACCGTTGGATCTCGATCAAAATTTTACTGGAGTTTCCGGATGCCCCTTTGCATGCAGTGGATTCGAAATCGATACTCGGCGATGATGAGGTCTGGTCGCGCCAAGATTGAGTGACGGTTTGAAAGGGCCATAACTTTTGATCCGACCGTTGGATCGCGATCAAACTTTTATTCGGAGTTTCCGGATGCCCGTTTGCATGGAGTGCATGAGGAATAGATACTCGATGATGATAAGGTCTTGTCGCGCCGGGCTTGAGTGACGTTTCGGAAGGGCCATAACTTTTGATCCGACCGTTGGATCTCGATCAAAATTTTACCGGAGTTTCCGGATGCCCCTTTGCATGGAGTGGATGAGGAATCGATACTCGGCGATGATGAGGTGTGGTCACGCCAGGCTTGAGTGACGGTTCGAAAGGGCCATAACTTTTGATCCGACCGTTGGATCGCGATCAAACTTTACTGGAGTTTCCGGATGCCCCTTTGCGTGGAGTGGATGAGGAATCGATACTCGGCGATGATGAGGTGTGGTCGCGCCACGATTGAGTGATGGTTCGGAAGGGCCTAACTTTTGATCCGACCGTTGGATCGTGTTCAAACTTGTACTTGGAGTTTCCGGATGCCCTTTTGCATGGAGTGGATGAGGAATCGATACTCGGCGATGATGAGGTCCGGTCGCGCCAAGCTTGAGTGATGGTTCGAAAGGGCCATAACTTTTGATCCGACCGTTGGATCGCGATCAAACTTTTACTGGAGTTTCCGGATGCCCGTTTGCATGGAAGGCATGAGGAATAGATACTCGATGATGATAAGGTCTTGTCGCGCCGAGGCTTGAGTGACGTTTCGGAAGGGCCATAACTTTTGATCCAACCGTTGGATCTCGATCAAAATTTTACTGGAGTTTCCGGATGCCCCTTTGCATGGAGTGGATGAGGAATCGATACTCGGCGATGATGAGGTGTGGTCACGCCAGGCTTGAGTGACGGTTCGAAAGGGCCATAACTTTTGATCCGACCGTTGGATCGCGATCAAACTTTTACTGGAGTTTCCGGATGCCCCTTTGCGTGGAGTGGATGAGGAATCGATACTCGGCGATGATGAGGTGTGGTCGCGCCACGATTGAGTGATGGTTCGGAAGGGACCTAACTTTTGATCCGACCGTTGGATCGTGTTCAAACTTGTACTGGAGTTTCCAGATGCCCTTTTGCATGGAGTGGATGAGGAATCGATACTCGGCGATGATGAGGTCCGGTCGCGCCAAGATTGAGTGACGGTTCGAAAGGGCCATAACTTTTGATCCGACCGTTGGATCGCGATCAACTTTTACTACTAGGTTTCCGGATGCCTTTTTGCATGGAGTGGATGAGGTATGGATACTCGAGGATGATAAGGTCTCGTCGCGCCAGGCTTGAGTGACGCTTCGAAAGGGCCATAACTTTTGATCCCACCATTGGATCGCGATCAAAATTTTTCGGGAGTTTCCGAATGCCCCTTTGCATTGAGCGGATGAGGAATGGATACTCGGCGATGATGACGTCTGGTCGCGCCGGGCTTGAGTGACGGTTCGAAAGGGCCATAAGTTTTGATCCGTTCATTGGATCGCGATCAAACCTTTGCGGAGTTTCCGGATGCTCCTTTGCGTGGAGTGGATGATGAGGTGCAGGTCGCGCGCCAAGATTGGGTGACGGTTCGAAAGGGCCACAACTTTTGATCCAACCGTTGGATCGCGATCAAACTTTTACGGAGTTTCCGGATGCCCGTTTGCTTGGAGGGGATGAGGAATCGATACTCCGCGATGATGAGGTGTGGTCCGCCAGGCTTGAGTGACGGTTCGAAAGGGCCATAACTTTTGATCCGACCGTTGGATTGCGATCAAACTTTTACTGGAGTTTCCGGATGCCCCTTTGCATGGAGTGGATTCGAAATCGATACTCGGCGATGATGAGGTCTCGGTCGCGCCAAGATTGAGTGACGGTTTGAAAGGGCCATAACTTTTGATCCGACTGTTGGATCGCGATCAAACTTTTACTCGGAGTTTCCGGATGCCCGTTTGCATGGAGTGCATGAGGAATAGATACTCGATGATGATAAGGTCTTGTCACGCCAGGCTTGAGTGACGTTTCGGAAGGGCCATAACTTTTGATCCGACCGTTGGATCTCGATCAAAATTTTACTCGGAGTTTCCGGATGCCCCTTTGCATGGAGTGGATGAGGAATCGATACTCGGCGATGATGAGGTGTGGTCACGCCAAGGCTTGAGTGACGGTTCGAAAGGGCCATAACTTTGGATCCGACCGTTGGATCGCGATCAAACTTTTACTGGAGTTTCCGGATGCCCCTTTGCGTGGAGTGGATGAGGAATCGATACTCGGCGATGATGAGGTGTGGTCGCGCCACGATTGAGTGACGGTTTGAAAGGGCCATAACTTTTGATCCGACTGTTGGATCGCGATCAAACTTTTACTGGAGTTTCCGGATGCCCGTTTGCATGGAGTGCATGAGGAATAGATACTCGATGATGATAAGGTCTTGTCCCGCCAGGCTTGAGTGACGTTTCGGAAGGGCCATAACTTTTGATCCGACCGTTGGATCTCGATCAAAATTTTACCGGAGTTTCCGGATGCCCCTTTGCATGGAGTGGATGAGGAATCGATACTCGGCGATGATGAGGTCTCGGTCGCGCCAGGCTTGAGTGACGGTTCTAAAGGGCCATAACTTTTGATCCGACCGTTGGATCGCGATCAAACTTTTACTGGAGTTTTTGGATGCTCCTTTTCATGGAGTGGTTGAGGAATCGATACTCGGCGATGATGAGGTCTGGTCGCGCCACGATTGAGTGACGGTTCGAAAGTGCCATAACTTTTGATCTGACCTTTGATCGCGATCAACCTTTTACTGGAGTTTCCGGATGCCCCTTTGCATGGAGTGGATGAGGAATCGATACTCGGCGATGATGATGTGTGGTCACGCCAGGCTTGAGTGATGGTTCGAAAGGGCCATAACTTTTGATCCGACCGTTGGATCGCGATCAAACTTTTACCGGAGTTTCCGGATGCCCCTTTGCGTGGAGTGGATGAGGAATCGATACTCGGCGTTGATGAGGTGTGGTCGCGCCAAGATTGAGTGACGGTTTGGAAGGGACCTAACTTTTGATCCGACCGTTGGATCGCGTTCAAACTTGTACCTGGAGTTTCCGGATGCGCTTTTGGATTGAGTGGATGAGGAATCGATACTCGGCGATTATGATGTTTGGTCCCACCAGGCTTGAGTGACGGTTCGAAAGGGCCATAAGTTTTGATCCGTTCGTTGGATCGCGATCAAACTTTTACTGGAGTTTCCGCATGCTCCTTTGCGTGCAGTGGATGATGAGGTCCGGTCGCGCCAAGATTGAGTGACGGTTCGAAAGGGCCACAACTTTTGATCCAACCGTTGGATCGCGATCAAACTTTTACCTGGAGTTTCCGGATGCCCCTTTGCATGGAGTGGATGAGGAATCGATACTCGGCGATGATGAGGTGTGGTCACGCCACGCTTGATTGACGGTTCTAAAGGGCCATAACTTTTGATCCGACCGTTGGATCGCGATCAAACTTTTTCTGGAGTTTCCGGATGCCCCTTTGCATTGAGTGGATTCGAAATCGATACTCGGCGATGATGAGGTCTGGTCGCGCCAAGATTGAGTGACGGTTGAAAGGGCCATAACTTTTGATCCGACTGTTGGATCGCGATCAAACTTTTACTGGAGTTTCCGGATGCCCGTTTGCATGGAGTGCATGAGGAATAGATACTCGATGATGATAAGGTCTTGTCGCGCCAGGCTTGAGTGACGTTTCGGTAGGGCCATAACTTTTGATCCATTTGTTGGATCTCGATCAAAATTTTACTGGAGTTTCCGGATGCCCCTTTGCATGGAGTGGATGAGGAATCGATACTCGGCGATGATGAGGTCCTGGTCGCGCCAGGCTTGAGTGACGGTTCTAAAGGGCCATAACTTTTGATCCGACCGTTGGATCGCGATCAAACTTTCTACTCGGAGTTTTTGGATGCTCCTTTTCATGGAGTGGATGAGGAATCGATACTCGGCGATGATGAGGTGTCTGGTCGCGCCACGATTGAGTGACGGTTCGAAAGTGCCATAACTTTTGATCTCACCGTTGGATCGCGATCACACTTTTACTGGTGTTTCCGGATGCCCCTTTGCATGGAGTGGATGAGGAATCGATACTCGGCGATGATGAGGTGTGGTCACGCCAGGCTTGAGTGATGGTTCGAAAGGGCCATAACTTTTGATCCGACCGTTGGATCGCGATCAAACTTTTACTTGGAGTTTCCGGATGCCCCTTTGCGTGGAGTGGATGAGGAATCGATACTCGGCGTTGATGAGGTGTGGTCGCGCCAAGATTGAGTGACGGTTTGGAAGGGACCTAACTTTTGATCTGACCGTTGGATCGCGTTCAAACTTGTACTGGAGTTTCCAGATGCGCTTTTGGATTGAGTGGATGAGTAATCGATACTCAGCGATTATGATGTTTGGTCCCACCAGTTTGAGTGACGGATCGAAAGGGCCATAACTTATGATCTGACCGTTGGATCGCGTTCAAACTTGTACTGGAGTTTCCAGATGCCCTTTTTAATGGAGTGGATGAGGAATCGATACTCGGCGATGATGAGGTGTGGTCCCACCAGGCTTGAGTGACGGTTCGAAAGGGCCATAACTTTTGATCCAACCGTTGGATCGCGATCAAACTTTTACTGGGATTTCCGGATGCCCCTTTGCATGGAGTGGATGAGGAATCGATACTCGGCGATGATGAGGTGTTCGCGCCAGGCTTGAGTGAGGGTACGAAAGGGCCATAACTTTTGATCCGACCGTTGGATCGCGATCAAACTTTTACTGGGATTTCTGGATGCCCCTTTGCATGGAGTGGATGAGGAATCGATACTCGGCGATGATGAGGTGTGGTCCCCCCAGGCTTGAGTGACGGTTCGAAAGGGCCATAAGTTTTGATCCAACCATTGGATCGCGATCAAGCTTTACTTGGGGTTTCGGATGCCCCTATGCATGGAGTGGATGAGGAATCGATACTCGGCGATGATGAGGTCTGGTCGCGCCAGGCTTGAGAGACGGTTCAAAAGGGCCATAACTTTTGATCCGACCGTTGGATTGCGATCAAACTTTTACTGGAGTTTCCGGATGCCTCTTTGCATGGAGCGGATGAGGAATCGATACTCGGCGATGATGAGGTCTGGTCGCACCAGGCTTGAGTGACGAATCGAAAGGGCCATAAGTTTTGATCCAACAGTTGGATTGCGATCAAGCTTTTATTGGGGTTTCTGGATGCCCCTTTGCATGGAGTGGATGAGGAATCGATACTCGGTGATGATGAGTTCTGGTCGCGCCAGGTATTAGTGACGGTTCGAAAGGGCCACAACTTTTGATCCGATCGTTGGATCTCGATCAAACTTTTACTGTAGTTTCCGGATGCCTCTTTGCATGGAGCGAATGAGGAATCGATACTCGGCGATGATGAGGTCCGGTCGCGCCAGGCTTGAGTGACGAATCGAAAGGGCCATAACTTTTGATCCGACCGTTGGATCGCGTTCAAACTTTTCTGGAGTTTCCGGATGCCCTTTTGCATTGAGTGGATGAGGAATCGATACTCGATGATGATGAGGTCTCGTCGCGCCAAGCTTGAGTGACGGTTCGAAAGGGCCATAAGTTTTGATCCGATCGTTGGATCGCGATCAAACGTTTTTGGAGTTTCGCGATGCTCCTTTGCGTGGAGTGGATGATGAGATGAGGTCTGGTCGCGCCAAGATTGAGTGACGGTTCGAAAGGGCCACAACTTTTGATCCAACCGTTGGATCGCGATCAAACTTTTACTGGAGTTTCCGGATGCCCGTTTGCATGGAGTGCATGAGGAATAGATACTCGATGATGATAAGGTCTTGTCGCGCCAGGCTTGAGTGACATTTCGGAAGGGCCATAACTTTTGATCGACCGTTGGATCTCGATCAAAATTTTTACTGGAGTTTCCGAATGCCCCTTTGCATGGAGTGGATGAGGAATCGATACTCGGCGATGATGAGGTCTGGTCGCGCCAGGCTTGAGTGACGGTTCGAAAGGGCCATAAGTTTTGATCCGATTGTTGGATCGCGATCAAACGGTTTCTGGAGTTTCGCATGCTCCTTTGCGTGGAGTGGATGATGAGATGATGAGGTCCGGTCGCGCCAAGATTGAGTGACGGTTCGAAAGGGCCACAACTTTTGATCCAACCGTTGGATCGCGATCAAACTTTTCTGGAGTTTCCGGATGCCCGTTTGCATGGAGTGCATGAGGAATAGATACTCGATGATGATAAGGTCTTGTCGCGCCAGGCTTGAGTGACATTTCGGAAGGGCCATAACTTTTGATCTGACCGTTGGAGCTCGATCAAAATTTTACTGGAGTTTCCGGATGCCCCTTTGCATGGAGTGGATGAGGAATCGATACTCGGCGATGATGAGGTCCGCGTCGCGCCAGGCTTGAGTGACGGTTCTAAAGGGCCATAACTTTTGATCCGACCGTTGGATCGCGATCAAACTTTTACTTGGAGTTTTTGGATGCTCCTTTTCATGGAGTGGATGAGGAATCGATACTCGGCGATGATGAGGTCTGGTCGCGCCACGATTGAGTGACGGTTCGAAAGTGCCATAACTTTTGATCGACTTTTGATCGCGATCAACCTTTTCCTGGAGTTTCCGAGATGCCCCTTTGCATGGAGTGGATGAGGAATCGATACTCGGCGATGATGATGTGTGGTCACGCCAGGCTTGAGTGATGGTTCGAAAGGGCCATAACTTTTGATCCGACCGTTGGATCGCGATCAAACTTTTACTGGAGTTTCCGGATGCCCGTTTGCATGGAGTGCATGAGGAATAGATACTCGATGATGATAAGGTCTTGTCGCGCCAGGCTTGAGTGACGTTTCGGAAGGGCCATAACTTTTGATCCAACCGTTGGATCTCGATCAAAATTTTACTGGAGTTTCCGGATGCCCCTTTGCATGGAGTGGATGAGGAATCGATACTCGGCGATGATGAGGTGTGGTCACGCCAGGCTTGAGTGACGGTTCGAAAGGGCCATAACTTTTGATCCGACCGTTGGATCGCGATCAAACTTTTACTGGAGTTTCCGGATGCCCCTTTGCGTGGAGTGGATGAGGAATCGATACTCGGCGATGATGAGGTGTGGTCGCGCCACGATTGAGTGATGGTTCGGAAGGGACCTAACTTTTGATCCGACCGTTGGATAAACTTTTCTTGGAGTTTCCGGATGCCCTTTTGCATGGAGTGGATGAGGAATCGATACTCGGCGATGATGAGGTCTGGTCGCGCCAAGATTGAGTGACGGTTCGAAAGGGCCATAACTTTTGATCCGACCGTTGGATCGCGATCAACTTTTACTAGAGTTTCCGGATGCCTTTTTGCATGGAGTGGATGAGGTATGGATACTCGAGGATGATAAGGTCTCGTCGCGCCAGGCTTGAGTGACGCTTCGAAAGGGCCATAACTTTTGATCCCACCATTGGATCGCGATCAAAATTTTTCGGGACTTTCCGAATGCCCCTTTGCATTGAGCGGATGAGGAATGGATACTCGGCGATGATGACGTCTGGTCGCGCCAGGCTTGAGTGACGGTTCGAAAGGGCCATAAGTTTTGATCCGTTCATTGGATCGCGATCAAACCTTTACTGGAGTTTCCGGATGCTCCTTTGCGTGGAGTGGATGATGAGGTCTGGTCGCGCCAAGATTGGGTGACGGTTCGAAAGGGCCACAACTTTTGATCCAACCGTTGGATCGCGATCAAACTTTTACTGGAGTTTCCAGATGCCCCTTTGCTTGGAGGGGATGAGGAATCGATACTCCGCGATGATGAGGTGTGGTCCCGCCAGGCTTGAGTGACGGTTCGAAAGGGCCATAACTTTTGATCCGACCGTTGGATCGCGATCAAACTTTTACTGGAGTTTCCGGATGCCCCTTTGCATGGAGTGGATTCGAAATCGATACTCGGCGATGATGAGGTCTCGGTCGCGCCAAGATTGAGTGACAGTTTGAAAGGGCCATAACTTTTGATCCGACCGTTGGATCGCGATCAAACTTTTACTGGAGTTTCCGGATGCCCGTTTGCATGGAGTGCATGAGGAATAGATACTCGATGATGATAAGGTCTTGTCACGCCAGGCTTGAGTGACGTTTCGGAAGGGCCATAACTTTTGATCCGACCGTTGGATCTCGATCAAAATTTTACTGGAGTTTCCGGATGCCCCTTTGCATGGAGTGGATGAGGAATCGATACTCGGCGATGATGAGGTGTGGTCACGCCAGGCTTGAGTGACGGTTCGAAAGGGCCATAACTTTGGATCCGACCGTTGGATCGCGATCAAACTTTTACTGGAGTTTCCGGATGCCCCTTTGCGTGGAGTGGATGAGGAATCGATACTCGGCGATGATGAGGTGTGGTCGCGCCACGATTGAGTGACGGTTTGAAAGGGCCATAACTTTTGATCCGACTGTTGGATCGCGATCAAACTTTTACTGGAGTTTCCGGATGCCCGTTTGCATGGAGTGCATGAGGAATAGATACTCGATGATGATAAGGTCTTGTCCGCCTGGGCTTGAGTGACGTTTCGGAAGGGCCATAACTTTTGATCCGACCGTTGGATCTCGATCAAAATTTTACTGGAGTTTCCGGATGCCCCTTTGCATGGAGTGGATGAGGAATCGATACTCGGCGATGATGAGGTCTGGTCGCGCCAGGCTTGAGTGACGGTTCTAAAGGGCCATAACTTTTGATCCGACCGTTGGATCGCGATCAAACTTTTACTGGAGTTTTTGGATGCTCCTTTTCATGGAGTGGATGAGGAATCGATACTCGGCGATGATGAGGTCTCGGTCGCGCCACGATTGAGTGACGGTTCGAAAGTGCCATAACTTTTGATCGACCTTTGATCGCGATCAACCTTTTTGGAGTTTCCGGATGCCCCTTTGCATGGAGTGGATGAGGAATCGATACTCGGCGATGATGATGTGTGGTCACGCCAGGCTTGAGTGATGGTTCGAAAGGGCCATAACTTTTGATACGACCGTTGGATCGCGATCAAACTTTTACTGGAGTTTCCGGATGCCCCTTTGCGTGGAGTGGATGAGGAATCGATACTCGGCGTTGATGAGGTGTGGTCGCGCCAAGATTGAGTGACGGTTTGGAAGGGACCTAACTTTTGATCTGACCGTTGGATCGCGTTCAAACTTGTACTGGAGTTTCCAGATGCGCTTTTGGATTGAGTGGATGAGGAATCGATACTCGGCGATTATGATGTTTGGTCCCACCAGGCTTGAGTGACGGATCGAAAGGGCCATAACTTTTGATCTGACCGTTGGATCGCGTTCAAACTTGTCTTGGAGTTTCCGGATGCCCTTTTTAATGGAGTGGATGAGGAATCGATACTCGGCGATGATGAGGTGTGGTCCCACCACGATTGAGTGACGGATCGACAGGGCCATAACTTTTGATCCAACTGTTGGATCGCGATCAAACTTTTACTGGGATTTCCGGATGCCCCTTTGCATGGAGTGGATGAGGAATCGATACTCGGCGATGATGAGGTGTGGTCGCGCCAGGCTTGAGTGACGGTACGAAAGGGCCATAACTTTTGATCCGACCGTTGGATCGCGATCAAACTTTTACTGGGATTTCCGGATGCCCCTATGCATGGAGTGGATGAGGAATCGATACTCGGCGATGATGAGGTCTGGTCGCGCCAGGCTTGAGAGACGGTTCAAAAGGGCCATAACTTTTGATCCGACCGTTGGATTGCGATCAAACTTTTACTGGAGTTTCCGGATGCCTCTTTGCATGGAGCGGATGAGGAATCGATACTCGGCGATGATGAGGTCCGGTCGCACCAGGCTTGAGTGACGAATCGAAAGGGCCATAAGTTTTGATCCAACGGTTGGATTGCGATCAAGCTTTTATTGGGGTTTCCGGATGCCCCTTTGCATGGAGTGGATGAGGAATCGATACTCGGCGATGATGAGTTCGGGTCGCGCCGGTATTAGTGACGGTTCGAAAGGGCCACAACTTTTGATCCGATCGTTGGATCTCGATCAAACTTTTCTGTAGTTTCCGGATGCCTCTTTGCATGGAGCGAATGAGGAATCGATACTCGGCGATGATGAGGTCTGGTCGCGCCAGGCTTGAGTGACGAATCGAAAGGGCCATAACTTTTGATCCGACCGTTGGATCGCGTTCAAACTTGTACTGGAGTTTCCGGATGCCCTTTTGCATTGAGTGGATGAGGAATCGATACTCGATGATGATGAGGTCTCGTCGCGCCAGGCTTGAGTGACGATTCAAAAGGGCCATAACTTTTGATCCCACCATTGGATCGCGATCAAAATTTTACTGGAGTTTCCGAATGCCCCTTTGCATGGAGTGGATGAGGAATCGATACTCGGCGATGATGAGGTCCGGTCGCGCCGGGCTTGAGTGACGGTTCGAAAGGGCCATAAGTTTTGATCCGATCGTTGGATCGCGATCAAACTTTTACTGGAGTTTCTGCATGCTCCTTTGCGTGGAGTGGATGATGAGGTCTGGTCGCGCCAAGATTGAGTGACGGTTCGAAAGGGCCACAACTTTTGATCCAACGTTGGATCGCGATCAAACTTTTACTGGAGTTTCCGGATGCCCGTTTGCATGGAGTGCATGAGGAATAGATACTCGATGATGATAAGGTCTTGTCGCGCCAGGCTTGAGTGACGTTTCGGAAGGGCCATAACTTTTGATCCGACCGTTGGATCTCGATCAAAATTTTACTGGAGTTTCCGGATGCCCCTTTGCATGGAGTGGATGAGGAATCGATACTCGGCGATGATGAGGTCTGGTCGCGCCAGGCTTGAGTGACGGTTCGAAAGGGCCATAAGTTTTGATCCGATCGTTGGATCGCGATCAAACTTTTACTGGAGTTTCTGCATGCTCCTTTGCGTGGAGTGGATGATGAGAAGGTCTGGTCGCGCCAAGATTGAGTGACGGTTCGAAAGGGCCACAACTTTTGATCCAACGTTGGATCGCGATCAAACTTTTACTGGAGTTTCCGGATGCCCGTTTGCATGGAGTGCATGAGGAATAGATACTCGATGATGATAAGGTCTTGTCGCGCCAGGCTTGAGTGAGCGTTTCGGAAGGGCCATAACTTTTGATCCGACCGTTGGATCTCGATCAAAATTTTACTGGAGTTTCCGGATGCCCCTTTGCATGGAGTGGATGAGGAATCGATACTCGGCGATGATGAGGTGTGGTCACGCCAGGCTTGAGTGACGGTTCGAAAGGGCCATAACTTTTGATCCGACCGTTGGATCGCGATCAAACTTTTCTGGAGTTTCCGGATGCCCCTTTGCGTGGAGTGGATGAGGAATCGATACTCGGCGATGATGAGGTGTGGTCGCGCCAAGATTGAGTGACGGTTTGGAAGGGACCTAACTTTTGATCCGACCGTTGGATCGTGTTCAAACTTGTACTGGAGTTTCCATATGCCCTTTTGCATGGAGTGGATGAGGAATCGATACTCGGCGATGATGAGGTCTGGTCGCGCCAAGATTGAGTGACGGTTCGAAAGGGCCATAACTTTTGATCCGACCGTTGGATCGCGATCAACTTTTACTAGAGTTTCCGGATGCCTTTTTGCATGGAGTGGATGAGGTATGGATACTCAAGGATGATAAGGTCTCGTCGCGCCAGCCTTGAGTGACGCTTCGAAAGGGCCATAACTTTTGATCCCACCATTGGATCGCGATCAAAATTTTTCGGGAGTTTCCGGATGCCCCTTTGCATTGAGCGGATGAGGAATCGTTACTCGGCGATGATGAGGTCTGGTCGCGCCAGGCTTGAGTGTGACGGTTCGAAAGGGCCATAAGTTTTGATCCGTTCGTTGGATCGCGATCAAACTTTTATTAGAGTTTCCGCATGCTCCTTTGCGTGGAGTGGATGATGAGGTCTGGTCGCGCCAAGATTGAGTGACGGTTCGAAAGGGCCACAACTTTTGATCCAACCGTTGGATCGCGATCAAACTTTTACTGGAGTTTCCGGATGCCCCTTTGCATGGAGTGGATGAGGAATCGATACTCGGCGATGATGAGGTGTGGTCACGCCACGCTTGATTGACAGTTCTAAAGGGCCATAACTTTTGATCCGACCGTTGGATCGCGATCAAACTTTTACTGGAGTTTACGGATGCCCCTTTGCATTGAGTGGATTCGAAATCGATACTCGGCGATGATGAGGTCTGGTCGCGCCAAGATTGAGTGACGGTTTGAAAGGGCCATAACTTTTGATCCGACTGTTGGATCGCGATCAAACTTTTACTGGAGTTTCCGGATGCCCGTTTGCATGGAGTGCATGAGGAATAGATACTCGATGATGATAAGGTCTTGTCGCGCCAGGCTTGAGTGACGTTTCGGTAGGGCCATAACTTTTGATCCGACTGTTGGATCTCGATCAAAATTTTCTTGGAGTTTCCGGATGCCCCTTTGCATGGAGTGGATGAGGAATCGATACTCGGCGATGATGAGGTCTGGTCCCCCAGGATTGAGTGACGGTTCGAAAGGGCCATAAGTTTTGATCCAACCGTTGGATCGCGATCAAGCTTTTACTGGGGTTTCTGGATGCCCCTATGCATGGAGTGCATGAGGAATCGATACTCGGCGATGATGAGGTCTGGTCGCGCCAGGCTTGAGAGACGGTTTGGAAGGGACCTAACTTTTGATCCGATCGTTGGATCTCGATCAAACTTTTACTGTAGTTTCCGGATGCCTCTTTGCATGGAGCGAATGAGGAATCGATACTCGGCGATGATGAGGTCCGGTCGCGCCAGGCTTGAGTGACGAATCGAAAGGGCCATAACTTTTGATCCGACCGTTGGATCGCGTTCAAACTTGTCTTGGAGTTTCCGGATGCCCTTTTGCATTGAGTGGATGAGGAATCGATACTCGATGATGATGAGGTCTCGTCGCGCCAGGCTTGAGTGACGATTCAAAGGGCCATAACTTTTGATCCCACCATTGGATCGCGATCAAAATTTATTGGAGTTTCCGAATGCCCCTTTGCATGGAGTGGATGAGGAATCGATACTCGAAAGGGCCATAAGTTTTGATCCGATCGTTGGATCGCGATCAAACTTTTACTGGAGTTTCGCATGCTCCTTTGCGTGGAGTGGATGATGAGGTCTGCAGTCGCGCCAAGATTGAGTGACGGTTCGAAAGGGCCACAACTTTTGATCCAACCGTTGGATCGCGATCAAACTTTTCTGGAGTTTCCGGATGCCCGTTTGCATGGAGTGCATGAGGAATAGATACTCGATGATGATAAGGTCTTGTCGCGCCAGGCTTGAGTGACATTTCGGAAGGGCCATAACTTTTGATCCGACCGTTGGATCTCGATCAAAATTTTACTGGAGTTTCCGGATGCCCCTTTGCATGGAGTGGATGAGGAATCGATACTCGGCGATGATGAGGTCTGGTCGCGCTAGGCTTGAGTGACGGTTCGAAAGGGCCATAAGTTTTGATCCGATCGTTGGATCGCGATCAAACTTTTACTGGAATTTCTTCATGCTCCTTTGCGTGGAGTGGATGATGAGGTGATGCAGTCGCGCCAAGATTGAGTGACGGTTCGAAAGGGCCACAACTTTTGATCCGACCGTTGGATCGCCATCAAACTTTTAGCGGGATTTCTGGATGCCCCTTTGCATGGAGTGGATGAGGAATCGATACTCGGCGATGATGAGGTGTGGTCCCACCAAGCTTGAGTGACGGTTCGAAAGGGCCATAAGTTTTGATCCAACCGTTGGATCGCGATCAAGCTTTTACTGGGGTTTCTGGATGCCCCTCTGCATGGAGTGGATAAGGAATCGATACTCGGTGATGATGAGGTCTGGTCGCGCCAGGCTTGAGAGACGGTTCAAAAGGGCCATAACTTTTGATCCGACCGTTGGATTGCGATCAAACTTTTACTGGAGTTTCCGGATGCCTCTTTGCATGGAGCGGATTAGGAATGGATACTCCGCGGTGATGAGGTCTGGTCGCGCCAGGCTTGAGTGACGAATTGAAAGGGCCATAAGTTTTGATCCAACCGTTGGATGGCGATCAAGCTTTTACTGGGGTTTCTGGATGCCCCTTTGCATGGAGTGGATGAGGAATCGATACTCGGCGATGATGAGTTCTGGTCGCGTCAGATATTAGTGACGGTTCGAAAGGGCCATAACTTTTGATCCGACCGTTGGATCGCGTTCAAACTTGTACTGGAGTTTCCGGATGCCCTTTTGCATTGAGTGGATGAGGAATCGATACTCGATGATGATGAGGTCTCGTCGCGCCAGGCTTGAGTGACGATTCGAAAGGGCCATACCTTTTGATCCCACCATTGGATCGCGATCAAAATTTCTACTGGAGTTTCCGGATGCCCCTTTGCATGGAGTAGATGAGGAATCGATACTCGGCGATGATGAGGTCCTGGTCGCGGCAGACTTGAGTGACGGTTCGAAAGGGCCATAACTTTTGATCCAACCGTTGGATCGCGATCAAACTTTTACTGTACTTTCCGGATGCTCCTTTGCGTGGAGTGGATGATGAGAGTCTGGTCGCGCCAAGATTGAGTGACGGTTCGGAAGGGCCACAACTTTTGATCCCACCGTTGGATCGCGATCAAACTTTTACTGGAGTTTCCAGATGCCCCTTTGCATGGAGTGGATGAGGAATCGATACTCGGCGATGATGAGGTGTGGTCCCGCCAGGCTTGAGTGACGGTTCAAAAGGGCCATAACTTTTGATCCGACCGTTGGATCGCGATCAAACTTTTACTGGAGTTTCCGGATGCCCCTTTGCATGGAGTGGATTCGAAATCGATACTCGGCGATGATGAGGTCTGGTCCCGCCAAGATTGAGTGACAGTTCGAAAGGGCCATAACTTTTGATCCGACTGTTGGATCGCGATCAAACTTTTTACCGGAGTTTCCGGATGCCCGTTTGCATGGAGTGCATGAGGAATAGATACTCGATGACGATAAGGTCTTGTCGCGCCGGGCTTGAGTGACGTTTCGGAAGGCCCATAACTTTTGATCCGACCGTTGGATCGCGATCAAACTTTGACTGGAGTTTTTGGATGCTCCTTTTCATGGAGTGGATGAGGAATCGATACTCGGCGATGATGAGGTCTGGTCGCGCCACGATTGAGTGACGGTTCGAGAGTGCCATAACTTTTGATCTGACCTTTGATCGCGATCAACCTTTTCTGGAGTTTCCGGATGCCCCTTTGCATGGAGTGGATGAGGAATCGATACTCGGCGATGATGAGGTGTGGTCCCGCCAGGCTTGAGTGACGGTTCGAAAGGGCCATAACTTTTGATCCGACCGTTGGATCGCGATCAAACTTTTACTGGAGTTTCATGATGCTCCTTTGCATGGAGTGGATGAGGAATCGATACTCGGCGATGATGAGGTGTGGGCACGCCAGGCTTGATTGACGGTTCAAAAGGGCCATAACTTTTGATCCGGACCGTTGGATCGCGATCAAACTTTTACTGGAGTTTCCGGATGCCCCTTTGCATGGAGTGGATTCGAAATCGATACTCGGCGATGATGAGGTCTGGTCCCGCCAAGATTGAGTGACGGTTCGAAAGGGCCATAACTTTTGATCCGACTGTTGGATCGCGATCAAACTTTTACTGGAGTTTCTGGATGCCCGTTTGCATGGAGTGCATGAGGAATAGATACTCGATGACGATAAGGTCTTGTCGCGCCAGGCTTGAGTGACGTTTCGGAAGGCCCATAACTTTTGATCCGACCGTTGGATCGCGATCAAACTTTGACTAGAGTTTTTGGATGCTCCTTTTCATGGAGTGGATGAGGAATCGATACTCGGCGATGATGAGGTCTGGTCGCGCCACGATTGAGTGACGGTTCGAGAGTGCCATAACTTTTGATCTGACCTTTGATCGCGATCAACCTTTTACTGGAGTTTCCGGATGCCCCTTTGCATGGAGTGGATGAGGAATCGATACTCGGCGATGATGAGGTGTGGTCACACCAGGCTTGAGTGATGGTTCGAAAGGGCTATAACTTTTGATCCGACCGTTGGATCGCGATCAAACTTTTACTAGAGTTTCCGGATGCCCCTTTGCGTGGAGTGGATGAGGAATCGATACTCGGCGATGATGAGGTGTGGTCGCGCCAAGATTGAGTGACGGTTTGGAAGGGACCTAACTTTTGATCCGACCGTTGGATCGCGTTCAAACTTGTACTGGAGTTTCCAGTGCGCTTTTGGATTGAGTGGATGAGGAATCGATACTTGGCGATGATGATGTTTGGTCCCACCAGGCTTGAGTGACGGATCGAAAGGGCCATAACTTTTGATCCGACCGTTGGATCGCGTTCAAACTTGTACTGGAGTTTCCAGATGCCCTTTTTAATGGAGTGGATGAGGAATCGATACTCGGCGATAACGAGGTGTGGCCCCACCAGGCTTGAGTAACGGTTCGAAAGGGCCATAACTTTTGATCCAACTGTTGGATCGCGATCAAGATTTTACTGGGGTTTCTGGATGCCCCTCTGCATGGAGTGGATGAGGAATCAATACTCGGCGATGATGAGGTCTGGTCGCGCCAGGCTTGAGAGACGGTTCAAAAGGGCCATAACTTTTGATCCGACCGTTGGATCGCCATCAAACTTTTACTAGGATTTCTGGATGCCCCTTTGCATGGAGTGGATGAGGAATCGATACTCGGCGATGATGAGGTGTGGTCCCACCAGGCTTGAGTGACGGTTCGAAAGGGCCATAAGTTTTGATCCAACCGTTGGATCGCGATCAAGCTTTTACTTGGGGTTTCGGATGCCCTTTGCATGGAGTGGATGAGGAATCGATACTCGGCGATGATGAGGTCTGGTCGCGCCAGGCTTGAGAGACGGTTCAAAAGGACCATAACTTTTGATCCGACCGTTGGATTGCGATCAAACTTTTACTGGAGTTTCCGGATGCCTCTTTGCATGGAGCGGATTAGGAATCGATACTCGGCGGTGATGAGGTCTGGTCGCGCCAGGCTTGAGTGACGAATTGAAAGGGCCATAAGTTTTGATCCAACCGTTGGATGGCGATCAAGCTTTTACTGGGGTTTCGGATGCCCCTTTGCATGGAGTGGATGAGGAATCGATACTCGGCGATGATGAGTTACGGTCGCGCCAGATTAGTGACGGTTCGAAAGGGCCATAACTTTTGATCCGACCGTTGGATCGTGTTCAAACTTGTACCTGGAGTTTCGGATGCCCTTTTGCATTGAGTGGATGAGGAATCGATACTCGATGATGATGAGGTCTCGTCGTGCCAGGCTTGAGTGACGATTCGAAAGGGCCATACCTTTTGATCCCACCATTGGATCGCGATCAAAATTTTACCTGGAGTTTCCGGATGCCCCTTTGCATGGAGTGGATGAGGAATCGATACTCGGCGATGATGAGGTCTCGTCGCGCCAGGCTTGAGTGACGGTTCGAAAGGGCCATAACTTTTGATCCAACCGTTGGATCGCGATCAAACTTTTACTGTACTTTCCGCATGCTCCTTTGCGTGGAGTGGATGATGAGGTCTGGTCGCGCCAAGATTGAGTGACGGTTCGGAAGGGCCACAACTTTTGATCCCACCGTTGGATCGCGATCAAACTTTTACTGGAGTTTCCAGATGCCCCTTTGCATGGAGTGGATGAGGAATCGATACTCGGCGATGATGAGGTGTGGTCCCGCCAGGCTTGAGTGACGGTTCGAAAGGGCCATAACTTTTGATCCGACCGTTGGATCGCGATCAAACTTTTACTGGAGTTTCATGATGCTCCTTTGCATGGAGTGGATGAGGAATCGATACTCGGCGATGATGAGGTGTGGGCACGCCAGGCTTGATTGACGGTTCAAAAGGGCCATAACTTTTGATCCGATCGTTGGATCGCGATCAAACTTTTACTGGAGTTTCCGGATGCCCCTTTGCATGGAGTGGATGAGGAATCGATACTCGGCGATGATGAGGTCTGGTCCCGCCAAGATTGAGTGACGGTTCGAAAGGGCCATAACTTTTGATCCGACTGTTGGATCGCGATCAAACTTTTACTGGAGTTTCCGGATGCCCGTTTGCATGGAGTGCATGAGGAATAGATACTCGATGACGATAAGGTCTTGTCGCGCCAGGCTTGAGTGACGTTTCGGAAGGCCCATAACTTTTGATCCGACCGTTGGATCGCGATCAAACTTTGACTGGAGTTTTTGGATGCTCCTTTTCATGGAGTGGATGAGGAATCGATACTCGGCGATGATGAGGTCTGGTCGCGCCACGATTGAGTGACGGTTCGAGAGTGCCATAACTTTTGATCTGACCTTTGATCGCGATCAACCTTTTACTGGAGTTTCCGGATGCCCCTTTGCATGGAGTGGATGAGGAATCGATACTCGGCGATGATGAGGTGTGGTCACACCAGGCTTGAGTGATGGTTCGAAAGGGCTATAACTTTTGATCCGACCGTTGGATCGCGATCAAACTTTTACTAGAGTTTCCGGATGCCTCTTTGCGTGGAGTGGATGAGGAATCGATACTCGGCGATGATGAGGTGTGGTCGCGCCAAGATTGAATGACGGTTTGGAAGGGACCTAACTTTTGATCTGACCGTTGGATCGCGTTCAAACTTGTACTGGAGTTTCCAGATGCGCTTTTGGATTGAGTGGATGAGGAATCGATACTCGGCGATGATGATGTTTGGTCCCACCAGGCTTGAGTGACGGATCGAAAGGGCCATAACTTTTGATCTGACCGTTGGATCGCGTTCAAACTTGTCTGGAGTTTCCAGATGCCCTTTTTAATGGAGTGGATGAGGAATCGATACTCGGCGATGACGAGGTGTGGCCCCACCAGGCTTGAGTAACGGTTCGAAAGGGCCATAACTTTTGATCCAACCGTTGGATCGCGATCAAGCTTTTACTGGGGTTTCTGGATGCCCCTTTGCATGGAGTGGATGAGGAATCGATACTCGGCGATGATGAGGTCTGGTCGCGCCAGGCTTGAGAGACGGTTCAAAAGGGCCATAACTTTTGATCCGACCGTTGGATCGCCATCAAACTTTTACTCGGGATTTCCGGATGCCCCTTTGCATGGAGTGGATGAGGAATCGATACTCGGCGATGATGAGGTGTGGTCCCACCAGGCTTGAGTGACGGTTCGAAAGGGCCATAAGTTTTGATCCAACCGTTGGATCGCGATCAAGCTTTTACTGGGGTTTCTGGATGCCCCTTTGCATGGAGTGGATGAGGAATCGATACTCGGCGATGATGAGGTCTCGGTCGCGCCAGGCTTGAGAGACGGTTCAAAAGGACCATAACTTTTGATCCGACCGTTGGATTGCGATCAAACTTTTACTGGAGTTTCCGGATGCCTCTTTGCATGGAGCGGATTAGGAATCGATACTCGGCGGTGATAAGGTCTGGTCGCGCCAGGCTTGAGTGACGAATTGAAAGGGCCATAAGTTTTGATCCAACCGTTGGATGGCGATCAAGCTTTTACTGGGGTTTCTGGATGCCCCTTTGCATGGAGTGAATGAGGAATCGATACTCGGCGATGATGAGGTCTGGTCGCGCCAGGTATTAGTGACGGTTCGAAAGGGCCATAACTTTTGATCCGACCGTTGGATCGCGTTCAAACTTGTACTGGAGTTTCCGGATGCCCTTTTGCATTGAGTGGATGAGGAATCGATACTCGATGATGATGAGGTCTCGTCGTGCCAGGCTTGAGTGACGATTCGAAAGGGCCATACCTTTTGATCCCACCATTGGATCGCGATCAAAATTTTACTGGAGTTTCCGGATGCCCCTTTGCATGGAGTGGATGAGGAATCGATACTCGGCGATGATGAGGTCTGGTCGCGCCGGACTTGAGTGACGGTTCGAAAGGGCCATAACTTTTGATCCAACCGTTGGATCGCGATCAAACTTTTACTGTACTTTCCGCATGCTCCTTTGCGTGGAGTGGATGATGAGGTCTGGTCGCGCCAAGATTGAGTGACGGTTCGGAAGGGCCCCAACTTTTGATCCCACCGTTGGATCGCGATCAAACTTTTACCTGGAGTTTCCGGATGCCCCTTTGCATGGAGTGGATGAGGAATCGATACTCGGCGATGATGAGGTGTGGTCCCGCCAGGCTTGAGTGACGGTTCGAAAGGGCCATAACTTTTGATCCGACCATTGGATCGCGATCAAACTTTTACTGGAGTTTCATGATGCTCCTTTTCATGGAGTGGATGAGGAATCGATACTCGGCGATGATGAGGTCTCGGTCGCGCCACGATTGAGTGACGGTTCAAAAGTGCCATAACTTTGGATCCGATCGTTGGATCGCGATCAAACTTTTACTGGAGTTTCCGGATGCCCCTTTGCGTGGAGTGGATGAGGAAGCGATACTCGGCGATGATGAGGTGTGGTCGCGCCAAGATTGAGTGACGGTTCGGAAGGGACCTAACTTTTGATCCGATCGTTGGATCGCGTTCAAACTTGTACTGGAGTTTCCAGATGACCTTTTGCATGGAGTGGATGAGGAATCGATACTCGGCGATGATGAGGTCTGGTCGCGCCACGCTTGAGTGACGGTTCGAAAGGGCCCTAACTTTTGATCCAACCGTTGAAGCGCGATCAAACTTTTACTGGGGTTTCCGGATGCCCCTTTGCATGGAGTGGATGAGGAATTGATACTCGGCGATGATGAGGTGTGGTCGCGCCAGGCTTGAGTGACGGTTCGAAAGGGACCTAACTTTTGATCCGACCGTTGGATCGCGATCAAACTTTTACTTGAGTTTCCGGATGCCCGTTTGCATGGGGTGCATGAGGAATCGATAGTCGATGATGATGGGGTCTGGTCACGCCAGGTATTAGTGACATTTCAAAAGGGCCACAACTTTTGATCCGACCGTTGGATCGCGATCAAACTTTTACTGGAGTTTCCGGATGCTCCTTTGCGTGGAGTGGATGATGAGGTCTGGTCGCGCCACGCTTGAGTGACGGTTTGAAAGGGCCACAACTTTTGATCCAACCGTTGGATCGCAATCGAACTTTTACTGGAGTTTCCAGATGCCCCTTTACATGGAGTGGATGAGGAATCGATACTCGGCGATGATGAGGTGTGGTCCCGCCAGGCTTGAGTGACGATTCGAAAGGGCCATAACTTTTGATCCGACCGTTGGATCGCGATCAAACTTTTACTGGGGTTTCCAGATGCTCCTTTTCATGGAGTGGATGAGGAATCGATACTCGGCGATGATGATGTCTGGTCGCGCAAAGATTTAGTGACGGTTCGAATGGGCCACAACTATTGATCCAACCGTTGGATCGCGATCAAACTTTTACTGGAGTTTCCGGATGCTCCTTTGCGTGGAGTGGATGATGAGGTTAGGGTCGCGCCACGCTTGAGTGACGGTTTGAAAGGGCCACAACTTTTGATCCGATCGTTGGATCGCGTTCAAACTTGTACTGGAGTTTCCAGATGCGCTTTTGCATGGAGTGGATGAGGAATCGATACTCGACGATGATGAGGTGTGGTCCCACCAGGCTTGAGTGACGGTTCAAAAGGGCCTTAACTTTTGATCCAACCGTTGGATCGCGATCAAACTTTTACTGGAGTTTCAGGATGCCCCTTTGCATGGAGCGGATGAGGAATCGATACTCGGCGATGATGAGGTCCTGTCGCGCGAAGATTTAGTGACGGTTCGAATGGGCCACAACTATTGATCCAACCGTTGGATCGCGATCAAACTTTTACTGGAGTTTCCGGATGCCCCTTTGCATGGAGTGGATGAGGAATCGATACTCGGCGATGATGAGGTCTGGTCGCGCCAGGTATTAGTGACGGTTCGAAAGGGCCACAACTTTTGATCCGACCGTTGGATCGCGATCAAACTTTTACTGGAGTTTCGGGATGCCCCTTTGCATGGAGCGGATGAGGAATCGATACTCGGCGATGATGAGGTCTGGTCGCGCCAAGATTTAGCGACGGTTCAAACGGGCCACAACTATTGATCCAACCGTTGGATCGCGATCAAACTTTTACTGGAGTTTCCAGATGCCCCTTTGCATGGAGTGGATGAGGAAACGATACTCGGCGATGATGAGGTGTAGTCACGCCAGGCTTGAGTGACGGTTCGAAAGGGCCATAACTTTTGATCCGACCGTTGGATCGCGATCAAAATTTTACCGGAGTTTCCGGATGCCCCTTTGCATGGAGTGGATGAGGAATCGATACTCGGCGATGATGAGGTCCTTCGCGCCAAGATTTAGTGGCGGTTCGAACGGGCCACAACATTTGATCCAACCGTTGGATCGCGATCAAACTTTTACTGGAGTTTCCAGATGCCCCTTTGCATGACGTGGATGAGGAATCGATAATCGGCGATGTTGAGGTGTGGTCCCGCCAGGCTTGAGTGACGGTTCGAAAGGGTCACAACTTTTGATCCAACCGTTGGATCGCAATCAAACTTTTACTAGAGTTTTCGGATGCCCCTTTGCATGGAGTGGATGAGGAATCGATACTCGGCGATGATGACGTCTGGTCGCGCCAGGCTTGAGTGACGGATCTAAAGGGCCATAACTTTTGATCCAACCGTTGGATCGCGTTCAAACTTGTACCTGGACTTTCCGGATGCCCGTTTGCATGGAGTGGATGAGGAATGGATACTCGATGATGATAAGGTCTAGTCGCGCCAGGCTTGAGTGACGATTCGAAAGGGCCATAACTTTTGATCCGACCGTTGGATCTCGATCAAAATTTTACTGGAGTTTTCGGATGCCCCTTTGCATGGAGTGGATGAGGAATCGATACTCGGCGATGATGACGTCTGGTCGCGCCAGGCTTGAGTGACGGATCTAAAGGGCCATAACTTTTGATCCAACAGTTGGATCACATTCAAACTTGTACTGGAGTTTCCGGATGCCCGTTTGCATGGAGTGGATGAGGAATGGATACTCGATGATGATAAGGTCTAGTCGCGCCAGGCTTGAGTGACGATTCGAAAGGGCCATAACTTTTGATCCGACCGTTGGATCTCGATCAAAATTTTACTGGAGTTTTCGGATGCCCCTTTGCATGGAGTGGATGAGGAATCGATACTCGGCGATGATGAGGTCTGGTCGCGCCAGGCTTGAGTGCCGGTTCGAAAGGGCTATAACTTTTGATCCGACCGTTGGATCGTGATCAAACTTTTACTAGAGTTTCCGGATGCCCCTTTGCGTGGAGTGGATCAGGAATTTATACTCGGCGATGATGAGGTGTGGTCGCGCCAAGATTGAGTGACGGTTCGGAAGGGACCTAACTTTTGATCCGACCGTTGGATCGCGTTCAAACTTGTACTGGAGTTTCCGGATGCCCTTTTGCATGGAGTGGATGAGGAATCGATACTCGGCGATGATGAGGTGTGGTCCCACCAGGCTTGAGTGACGGTTCAAAAGGGTCTTAACTTTTGATCCAACCGTTGGATCGCGATCAAACTTGTACCTGGAGTTTCCGGATGCCCTTTTGCATGGAGTGGATGAGGAATCGATACTCGGCGATGATGAGGTGTGGTCCCACCAGGCTTGAGTGACGGTTTAAAAGGGTCTTAACTTTTGATCCAACCATTGGATCGCGATGAAAATTTTACTGGAGTTTCCGGATGCCCCTTTGCATGGAGTGGATGAGGAATCGATACTCGGCGATGATGAGGTCCTGTCGCGCCAAGATTTAGGGACGGTTCGAAAGGGCCACAACTTTTGATCCAACCGTTGGATCGCGATCAAACTTTTACTGGAGTTTCCAGATGCCCCTTTGCATGGAGAGGATGAGGAATCGATACTCGGCGATGATGAGGTGTGGTCCCGCCAGGCTTGAGTGACGGTTCGAAAGGGCCATAACTTTTGATCCGACCGTTGGATCGCGATCAAACTTTTACTAGAGTTTCCGGATGCCCGTTTGCATGGAGCAGATGACGAATCGATACTCGATGATGATGAGGTCTCGTCGCGCCAGGCTTGAGTGACGATTCGAAAGGGTCATAACTTTTGATCCCACCATTGGATCGCGATCAAAATTTTACTGGAGTTTCCGGATGCCCCTTTGCATGGAGTGGATGAGGAATCGATACTCGCCGATGATGAGGTCCTTCGCGCCAAGATTTAGTGACGGTTCGAACGGGCCACAACATTTGATCCAACCGTTCGATCGCGATCAAACTTTTACTGGAGTTTCCAGATGCCACTTTGCATGGAGTGGATGAGGAATCGACACTCGGCGATGATGAGGTGTGGTCCCGCCAGGCTTGAGTGACAGTTCGAAAGGGCCACAACTTTTGATCCAACCGTTGGATCGCAATCAAACTTTTACTAGTGTTTTCGGATGCCCCTTTGCATATAGTGGATGAGGAATCGATACTCGGCGATGATGACGTCTGGTCGCGCCAGGCTTGAGTGACGGATCGAAAGGGCCACAACTTTTGATCTAACCGTTGGATCGTGTTCAAACTTGTACTGGAGTTTCCGGATGCCCTTTTACATGGAGTGGATGAGGAATCGATACTCGGCGATGATGAGGTGTGGTCCCACCAGGCTTGAGTGACGCTTCAAAAGGGCCTTAACTTTTGATCCAACCGTTGGATCGCGATCAAACTTTTACTGGAGTTTCCGGATGCCCGTTTGCATGGAGTGGATGAGGAATCGATACTCGATGATGATGAGGTCTGGTCGGTCGCGCCAGGTTTGAGTGACGGTTCGAAAGGGCCACAACTTTTGATCCGACCGTTGGATCGCGATCAAACTTTTACTGGAGTTTCAGGATGCCCCTTTGCATGGAGCGGATGAGGAATCGATACTCGGCGATGATGAGGTCCTGTCGCGCCAAGATTTAGTGACGGTTCAAACGGGCCACAACTATTGATCCAACCGTTGGATCGCGATCAAACTTTTACTGGAGTTTCCGGATGCCCCTTTGCATGGAGTGGATGAGGAATCGATACTCGGCGATGATGAGGTCCTTCGCGCCAAGATTTAGTGACGGGTCGAACGGGCCACAACATTTGATCCAACCGTTCGATCGCGATCAAACTTTTACTGGAGTTTCCGGATGCCCTTTTGCATGGAGTGGATGAGGAATCGATACTCGGCGATGATGAGGTGTGGTCCCACCCAGGCTTGAGTGACGCTTCAAAAGGGCCTTAACTTTTGATCCAACCGTTGGATCGCGATCAAACTTTTACTGGAGTTTCCGGATGCCCGTTTGCATGGAGTGGATGAGGAATCGATACTCGATGATGATGAGGTCTGGTCGCGCCAGGTATGAGTGACGGTTCGAAAGGGCCATAACTTTTGATCCGACCGTTGGATCGCGATCAAACTTTTACTGGAGTTTCCGGATCCCCGTTTGCATGGAGCGGATGAGGAATCGATACTCGATGATGATGAGGTCTCGTCGCGCCAGGCTTGAGTGACGATTCGAAAGGGTCATAACTTTTGATCCCACCATTGGATCGCGATCAAAATTTTACTGGAGTTTCCGGATGCCCCTTTGCATGGAGTGGATGAGGAATCGATACTCGGCGATGATGAGGTCCTGTCGCGCCAAGATTTAGTGACGGTTCGAACGGGCCATAACTTTTGATCCCAACCGTTGGATCGCGATCAAACTTTTACTGGAGTTTCCGGATGCCCCTTTGCATGGAGTGGATGAGGAATCGATACTCGGTGATGATGAGGTCTGGTCGCGCCAGGCTTGAGTGACGGATCGAAAGGGCCATAACTTTTGATCCAACCGTTGGATCGCGTTCAAACTTGTACTGGAGTTTCCGGATGCCCTTTTGCATGGAGGGGATGAGGAATCGATACTCGGCGATGATGAGGTGTGGTCCCGCCAGGCTTGAGTGACGGTTCGAAAGGGCCATAACTTTTGATCCGACCGTTGGATCGCGATCAAACTTTTACTAGAGTTTCCAGATGCCCCTTTGCGTGGAGGGGATGAGGAATCGATACTCGGCGATGATGAGGTGTGGTCCCGCCAGGCTTGAGTGACGGATTGAAAGGGCGATAACTTTTGATCCAACCGTTGGATCACGTTCAAACTTGTACTGGAGTTTCCGGATGCCCTTTTGCATGGAGTGGATGAGGAATCGATACTCGATGATGATGAGGTCTCGTCACGCCAGGCTTGAGTGACGATTCGAAAGGGCCATAACTTTTGATCCCACCATTGGATCGCGATCAAACTTTTACTGGAGTTTCCGGATGCCCTTTTGCATGGAGTGGATGAGGAATCGATACTCGATGATGATGAGGTCTGGTCGCGCCAAGCTTGAGTGACGGTTCGAAAGGGCCATAACTTTTGATCCAACCGTTGGATCGCGATCAAACTTTTACTAGAGTTTTCGGATGCCCCTTTGCATGGAGTGGATGAGGAATCGATACTCGATGATGATGAGGGTCCGGTCGCGCCAGGCTTGAGTGACGGATCGAAAGGGCCATAACTTTTGATCCAACCGTTGGATCGCGTTCAAACTTGTACTGGAGTTTCCGGATGCCCTTTTGCATGGAGTGGATGAGGAATCGATACTCCATGATGATGAGGTCTCGTCGCGCCAGGCTTGAGTGACGATTCGAAAGGGCCATAACTTTTGATCCCACCATTGGATCGCGATCAAAATTTTACTGGAGTTTCCGGATGCCCCTTTGCATGGAGTGGATGAGGAATCGATACTCGGTGATGATGAGGTGTGGTCGCGCCAGGATTGAGTGACGGATCGAAAGGGCCATAACTTTTGATCCGACCGTTGGATCGCTATCAAACTTTTACTGGAGTTTCCAGATGCCCCTTTGCATGGAGTGGATGAGGAATCGATACTCGGCGATGATGAGGTGTGGTGACGCCAGGCTTGAGTGACGGTTCGAAAGGGCCATAACTTTTGATCCGACCGTTGGATCGCGATCAAACTTTTACTGGAGTTTCCGGATGCCCTTTTGCATGGAGTGGATGAGGAATCGATACTCCGCGATGATGAGGTCTGGTCGCGCCAAGATTGAGTGACGGTTCGAAAGGGCCACAACTTTTGATCCAACCGTTGGATCGCGATCAAACTTTTACTGGAGTTTCCGGATGCCCCTTTGCATGGAGTGGATGAGGAATCGATACTCGATGATGATGAGGTGTGGTCTCGCCAGGCTTGAGTGACGATTCGAAAGGGCCATAACTTTTGATCCCACCATTGGATCGCGATCAAAATTTTACTGGAGTTTCCGGATGCCCCTTTGCATGGAGTGGATGAGGAATCGATACTCGGTGATGATGAGGTGTGGTCGCGCCGAGATTGAGTGACGGATCGAAAGGGCCACAACTTTTGATCCGACCGTTGGATCGCGATCAAACTTTTACTGGAGTTTCTAGATGCCCCTTTGCATGGAGTGGATGAGGAATCGATACTCGGCGATGATGAGGTGTGGTCACGCCAAGCTTGAGTGACGGTTCGAAAGGGCCATAACTTTTGATCCGACCGTTGGATCGCGATCAAACTTTTAATGGAGTTTCCGGATGCCCTTTTGCATGGAGTGGATGAGGAATCGATACTCGATGATGATGAGGTCTCGTCGCGCCAGGCTTAAGTGAGGATTCGAAAGGGCCATAACTTTTGATCCCACCATTGGATCGCGATCAAAATTTTACTGGAGTTTCCGGATGCCCCTTTGCATGGAGTGGATGAGGAATCGATACTCGGCGATGATGAGGTGTGGTCGCGCCAAGCTTGAGTGACGGTTCGAAAGGGCCACAACTTTTGATCCAACCGTTGGATCGCGATCAAACTTTTACTGGAGTTTCCAGATGCCCCTTTGCATGGAGTGGATGAGGAATCGATACTCGATGATGATGAGGTCTCGTCGCGCCAGGCTTAAGTGAGGATTCGAAAGGGCCATAACTTTTGATCCCACCATTGGATCGCGATCAAAATTTTACAGGAGTTTCCGGATGCCCCTTTGCATGGAGTGGATGAGGAATCGATACTCGGCGATGATGACGTCTGGTCGCGCCAGGCTTGAGTGACGGATCGAAAGGGCCATAACTTTTGATCCAACCGTTGGATCACGTTCAAACTTGTACTGGAGTTTCCGGATGCCCTTTTGCATGGAGTGGATGAGGAATCGATACTCGATGATGATGAGGTCTCGTCGCGCCAGGCTTGAGTGACGATTCGAAAGGGCCATAACTTTTGATCCCACCATTGGATCGCGATCAAAATTTTATCGGAGTTTCCGGATGCCCCTTTGCATGGAGTGGATGAGGAATCGATACTCGGCGATGATGACGTCTGGTCGCGCCAGGCTTGAGTGACGGATCGAAAGGGCCATAACTTTTGATCCAACCGTTGGATCGCGTTCAAACTTGTACTGGAGTTTCCGGATGCCCTTTTGCATGGAGTGGATGAGGAATCGATACTCGATGATGATGAGGTCTCGTCGCGCCAGGCTTGAGTGACGATTCGAAAGGGCCATAACTTTTGATCCCACCATTGGATCGCGATCAAAATTTTACTGGAGTTTCCGGATGCCCCTTTGCATGGAGTGGATGAGGAATCGATACTCGGCGATGATGACGTCCTGGTCGCGCCAGGCTTGAGTGACGGATCGAAAGGGCCATAACTTTTGATCCAACCGTTGGATCACGTTCAAACTTGTACTGGAGTTTCCGGATGCCCTTTTGCATGGAGTGGATGAGGAATCGATACTCGATGATGATGAGGTCTCGTCGCGCCAGGCTTGAGTGACGATTCGAAAGGGCCATAACTTTTGATCCCACCATTGGATCGCGATCAAAATTTTACTGGAGTTTCCGGATGCCCCTTTGCATGGAGTGGATGAGGAATCGATACTCGGCGATGATGACGTCTGGTCGCGCCAGGCTTGAGTGACGGATCGAAAGGGCCATAACTTTTGATCCAACCGTTGGATCACGTTCAAACTTGTACTGGAGTTTCCGGATGCCCTTTTGCATGGAGTGGATGAGGAATCGATACTCGATGATGATGAGGTCTCGTCGCGCCAGGCTTGAGTGACGATTCGAAAGGGCCATAACTTTTGATCCCACCATTGGATCGCGATCAAAATTTTACTGGAGTTTCCGGATGCCCCTTTGCATGGAGTGGATGAGGAATCGATACTCGGCGATGATGGGGTCTAGTCGCTAGGCTTGAGTGACGGTTCGGAAGGGCCATAACTTTTGATCCGACCGTTGGATCGCGATCAAACTTTTACTGGAGTTTCCGGATGCTCCTTTGCGTGGAGTGGATGATGAGGTTTGGTCGCGCCAAGATTGGGTGACGGTTCGAAAGGGCCACAACTTTTGATCCAACCGTTGGATCGCGATCAAACTTTTACTGGAGTTTCCAGATGCCCCTTTGCATGGAGGGGATGAGGAATCGATACTCGGCGATGATGAGGTGTGGTCGCGCCACGATTGAGTGACGGTTCGAAAGGGCCATAACTTTTGATCCGACCGTTGGATCGCGATCAAACTTTTACTGGAGTTTCCGGATGCCCCTTTGCATGGAGTGGATGAGGAATCGATACTCGGTGATGATGAGGTGTGGTCGTGCCAGGATTGAGTGACGGATCGAAAGGGCCATAACTTTTGATCCGACCGTTGGATCGCGATCAAACTTTTACTGGAGTTTCCGGATGCCCCTTTGCATGGAGTGGATGAGGAATCGATACTCGGCGATGATGAGGTGTGGTCACGCCAAGCTTGAGTGACGGTTAGAAAGGACCATAACTTTTGATCCGACCGTTGGATCGCGATCAAACTTTTAATGGAGTTTCCGGATGCCCTTTTGCATGGAGTGGATGAGGAATCGATACTCGATGATGATGAGGTCTCGTCGCGCCATGATTGAGTGACGGTTCGAAAGTGCCATAACTTTGGATCCGACCGTTGGATCGCGATCAAACTTTTCTTGGAGTTTTCGGATGCCCCTTTGCATGGAGTGGATGAGGAATCGATACTCGGCGATGATGACGTCCGGTCGCGCCAGGCTTGAGTGACGGATCGAAAGGGCCATAACTTTTGATCCAACCGTTGGATCGCGTTCAAACTTGTACTGGAGTTTCCGGATGCCCTTTTGCATGGAGTGGATGAGGAATCGATACTCGATGATGATGAGGTCTCGTCGCGCCAGGCTTGAGTGACGATTCGAAAGGGCCATAACTTTTGATCCCACCATTGGATCGCGATCAAAATTTTACTTGAGTTTCCGGATGCCCCTTTGCATGGAGTGGATGAGGAATCGATACTCGGCGATGATGAGGTGTGGTCACGCCAGGCTTGAGTGACGGTTCGAAAGGGCCATAACTTTTGATCCGACCGTTGGATCGCGATCAAACTTTTACTGGAGTTTCCGGATGCCCGTTTGCATGGAGTGGATGAGGAATCGATACTCGATGATGATGAGGTCTGGTCGCGCCAGGCTTGAGTGACGGATCGAAAGGGCCATAACTTTTGATCCAACCGTTGGATCACGTTCAAACTTTTACTGGAGTTTCCGGATGCCCTTTTGCATGGAGTGGATGAGGAATCGATACTCGATGATGATGAGGTCTCGTCGCGCCAGGCTTGAGTGAGGATTCGAAAGGGCCATAACTTTTGATCCCACCATTGGATCGCGATCAAAATTTTACTAGAGTTTCCGGATGCCCCTTTGCATGGAGTGGATGAGGAATCGATACTCGGTGATGATGAGGTGTGGTCGCGCCAGGATTGAGTGACGGATCGAAAGGGCCATAACTTTTGATCCGACCGTTGGATCGCTATCAAACTTTTACTGGAGTTTCCAGATGCCCCTTTGCATGGAGTGGATGAGGAATCGATACTCGGACGATGATGAGGTGTGGTCGCGCCAGGCTTGAGTGACGGTTCGAAAGGGCCACAACTTTTGATCCAACAGTTGGATCGCAATCAAACTTTTACTAGAGTTTTCGGATGCCCCTTTGCATGGAGTGGATGAGGAATCGATACTCGACGATGATGAGGTCTGGTCGCGCCAGGCTTGAGTGACGGTTCGAAAGGGCCATAACTTTTGATCCGACCGTTGGATCGCGATCAAACTTTTACTGGAGTTTCCGGATGCCCCTTTGCATGGAGTGGATGAGGAATCGATACTCGGCGATGATGAGGTGTGGTCGCGCCAGGCTTGAGTGACGGTTCGAAAGGGCCATAACTTTTGATCCGACCGTTGGATCGCGATCAAACTTTTACTGGAGTTTCCGGATGCCCCTTTGCATGGAGTGGATGAGGAATCGATACTCGGCGATGATGAGGTGTGGTCGCGCCAGGATTGAGTGACGGATCGAAAGGGCCATAACTTTTGATCCCACCGTTGGATCGCGATCAAACTTTTACTGGAGTTTCCGGATGCCCCTTTGCATGGAGTGGATGAGGAATCGATACTCGGCGATGATGACGTCTGGTCGCGCCAGGCTTGAGTGACGGATCGAAAGGGCCATAACTTTTGATCCAACCGTTGGATCGCGTTCAAACTTGTCTTGGAGTTTCCGGATGCCCTTTTGCATGGAGTGGATGAGGAATCGATACTCGGCGATGATGAGGTGTGGTCGCGCCAGGCTTGAGTGACGGTTCGAAAGGGCCATAACTTTTGATCCCACCGTTGGATCGCGATCAAACTTTTACTTGGAGTTTCCGGATGCCCCTTTGCTTGGAGTGGATGAGGAATCGATACTCGGTGATGATGAGGTGTGGTCGCGCCAGGCTTGAGTGACGGATCGAAAGGGCCATAACTTTTGATCCGACCGTTGGATCGCGATCAAACTTTTACTGGAGTTTCCGGATGCCCCTTTGCATGGAGTGGATGAGGAATCGATACTCGGCGATGATGAGGTGTGGTCGCGCCAGGCTTGAGTGACGGTTCGAAAGGGCCATAACTTTTGATCCCACCGTTGGATCGCGATCAAACTTTTACTGGAGTTTCCGGATGCCCCTTTGCATGGAGTGGATGAGGAATCGATACTCGATGATGATGAGGTCTGGTCGCGCCAGGCTTGAGTGACGGATCGAAAGGGCCATAACTTTTGATCCAACCGTTGGATCACGTTCAAACTTTACTGGAGTTTCCGGATGCCCTTTTGCATGGAGTGGATGAGGAATCGATACTCGATGATGATGAGGTCTCGTCGCGCCATGATTGAGTGACGGTTCGAAAGGGCCATAACTTTTGATCCCACCGTTGGATCGCGATCAAACTTTTACTGGAGTTTCCGGATGCCCCTTTGCATGGAGTGGATGAGGAATCGATACTCGGCGATGATGAGGTCTGGTCGCGCCAGGCTTGAGTGACGGTTCGAAAGGGCCATAACTTTTGATCCAACCGTTGGATCGCGTTCAAACTTTTACTGGAGTTTCCGGATGCCCTTTTGCATGGAGTGGATGAGGAATCGATACTCGATGATGATGAGGTCTCGTCGCGCCGGGCTTGAGTGACGGTTCGAAAGGGCCATAACTTTTGATCCCACCATTGGATCGCGATCAAAATTTTACTTGAGTTTCCGGATGCCCCTTTGCATGGAGTGGATGAGGAATCGATACTCGGCGATGATGAGGTGTGGTCGCGCCAGGCTTGAGTGACGGTTCGAAAGGGCCATAACTTTTGATCCGACCGTTGGATCGCGATCAAACTTTTACTTGGAGTTTCCGGATGCCCTTTGCATGGAGTGGATGAGGAATCGATACTCGATGATGATGAGGTCTGGTCGCGCCAGGCTTGAGTGACGGATCGAAAGGGCCATAACTTTTGATCCAACCGTTGGATCACGTTCAAACTTGTACTGGAGTTTCCGGATGCCCTTTTGCATGGAGTGGATGAGGAATCGATACTCGATGATGATGAGGTCTCGTCGCGCCAGGCTTAAGTGAGGATTCGAAAGGGCCATAACTTTTGATCCCACCATTGGATCGCGATCAAAATTTTACTGGAGTTTCCGGATGCCCTTTGCATGGAGTGGATGAGGAATCGATACTCGGTGATGATGAGGTGTGGTCGCGCCAGGCTTGAGTGACGGATCGAAAGGGCCATAACTTTTGATCCAACACCGTTGGATCGCGATCAAACTTTTACTGGAGTTTCCGGATGCCCCTTTGCATGGAGTGGATGAGGAATCGATACTCGATGATGATGAGGTGTGGTCGCGCCAGGCTTGAGTGACGGTTCGAAAGGGCCATAACTTTTGATCCAACCGTTGGATCGCGATCAAACTTTTACTAGAGTTTTCGGATGCCCCTTTGCATGGAGTGGATGAGGAATCGATACTCGGCGATGATGAGGTCTGGTCGCGCCAGGCTTGAGTGACGGATCGAAAGGGCCATAACTTTTGATCCGACCGTTGGATCGCGATCAAACTTTTACTGGAGTTTCCGGATGCCCCTTTGCATGGAGTGGATGAGGAATCGATACTCGGCGATGATGAGGTGTGGTCGCGCCCAGGCTTGAGTGACGGTTCGAAAGGGCCATAACTTTTGATCCCACCGTTGGATCGCGATCAAACTTTTACTGGAGTTTCCGGATGCCCCTTTGCATGGAGTGGATGAGGAATCGATACTCGGCGATGATGAGGTGTGGTCGCGCCAGGCTTGAGTGACGGTTCGAAAGGGCCATAACTTTTGATCCAACCGTTGGATCGCGATCAAACTTTTACTGGAGTTTCAGATGCCCCTTTGCATGGAGTGGATGAGGAATCGATACTCGGCGATGATGAGGTCTGGTCGCGCCAGGCTTGAGTGACGGTTCGAAAGGGCCATAACTTTTGATCCGACCATTGGATCGCGATCAAACTTTTACTGGAGTTTCCGGATGCCCCTTTGCATGGAGTGGATGAGGAATCGATACTCGGCGATGATGAGGTCTGGTCGCGCCAGGCTTGAGTGACGGATCGAAAGGGCCATAACTTTTGATCCAACCGTTGGATCGCGTTCAAACTTTTCTTGGAGTTTCCAGATGCCCTTTTGTATGGAGTGGATGAGGAATCGATACTCGACGATGATGAGGTGTGGTCGCGCCAGGCTTGAGTGACGGTTCGAAAGGGCCATAACTTTTGATCCCACCATTGGATCGCGATCAAACTTTTACTGGAGTTTCCGGATGCCCCTTTGCATGGAGTGGATGAGGAATCGATACTCGGCGATGATGAGGTGTGGTCGCGCCGAGCTTGAGTGACGGATCGAAAGGGCCATAACTTTTGATCCAACCGTTGGATCGCGATCAAACTTTTACTGGAGTTTCCGGATGCCCCTTTGCATGGAGTGGATGAGGAATCGATACTCGGCGATGATGAGGTGTGGTCGCGCCAGGCTTGAGTGACGGTTCGAAAGGGCCATAACTTTTGATCCCACCGTTGGATCGCGATCAAACTTTTAATGGAGTTTCCGGATGCCCCTTTGCATGGAGTGGATGAGGAATCGATACTCGGCGATGATGAGGTCTGGTCGCGCCAGGCTTGAGTGACGGATCGAAAGGGCCATAACTTTTGATCCAACCGTTGGATCACGTTCAAACTTTTACTGGAGTTTCCAGATGCCCCTTTGCATGGAGTGGATGAGGAATCGATACTCGATGATGATGAGGTCTCGTCGCGCCAGGCTTAAGTGAGGATTCGAAAGGGCCATAACTTTTGATCCCACCATTGGATCGCGATCAAAATTTTACTAGAGTTTCCGGATGCCCCTTTGCTTGGAGTGGATGAGGAATCGATACTCGGTGATGATGAGGTGTGGTCGCGCCAGGATTGAGTGACGGATCGAAAGGGCCATAACTTTTGATCCGACCGTTGGATCGCGATCAAATTTTTACTGGAGTTTCCGGATGCCCCTTTGCATGGAGTGGATGAGGAATCGATACTCGACGATGATGAGGTCTGGTCGCGCCAGGCTTGAGTGACGGATCGAAAGGGCCATAACTTTTGATCCCACCATTGGATCGCAATCAAACTTTTACTAGAGTTTCCAGATGCCCCTTTGCGTGGAGGGGATGAGGAATCGATACTCGGCGATGATGAGGTGTGGTCGCGCCAGGCTTGAGTGACGGTTCGAAAGGGCCATAACTTTTGATCCGACCGTTGGATCGCGATCAAACTTTTACTGGAGTTTCCGGATGCTCCTTTTCATGGAGTGGATGAGGAATCGATACTCGGCGATGATGAGGTCTGGTCGCGCCACGATTGAGTGACGGTTCGAAAGTGCCATAACTTTGGATCCGACCGTTGGATCGCGATCAAACTTTTTTGGAGTTTTCGGATGCCCCTTTGCATGGAGTGGATGAGGAATCGATACTCGGCGATGATGAGGTCTGGTCGCGCCAGGCTTGAGTGACGGATCGAAAGGGCCATAACTTTTGATCCACCGTTGGATCGCGATCAAACTTTTACTGGAGTTTCCGGATGCCCCTTTGCATGGAGTGGATGAGGAATCGATACTCGGCGATGATGAGGTGTGGTCGCGCCAGGCTTGAGTGACGGTTCGAAAGGGCCATAACTTTTGATCCCACCGTTGGATCGCGATCAAACTTTTACTAGAGTTTCCGGATGCCCCTTTGCATGGAGTGGATGAGGAATCGATACTCGGCGATGATGAGGTGTGGTCCCGCCAGGCTTGAGTGACGGTTCGAAAGGGCCATAACTTTTGATCCGACCGTTGGATCGCGATCAAACTTTTCTGGAGTTTCCGGATGCTCCTTTTCATGGAGTGGATGAGGAATCGATACTCGGCGATGATGAGGTCTGGTCGCGCCACGATTGAGTGACGGTTCGAAAGTGCCATAACTTTGGATCCGACCGTTGGATCGCGATCAAACTTTTACTGGAGTTTTCGGATGCCCCTTTGCATGGAGTGGATGAGGAATCGATACTCGGCGATGATGATGTCTGGTCGCGCCGCCAGGCTTGAGTGACGGATCGAAAGGGCCATAACTTTTGATCCAACCGTTGGATCGCGTTCAAACTTGTACTTGGAGTTTCCGGATGCCCTTTTGCATGGAGTGGATGAGGAATCGATACTCTCGATGATGATGAGGTCTTCGCGCCAGGCTTAAGTGAGGATTCGAAAGGGCCATAACTTTTGATCCCACCATTGGATCGCGATCAAAATTTTATTGGAGTTTCCGGATGCCCCTTTGCATGGAGTGGATGAGGAATCGATACTCGGCGATGATGAGGTGTGGTCGCGCCAGGCTTGAGTGACGGATCGAAAGGGCCATAACTTTTGATCCAACCGTTGGATCACGTTCAAACTTTTCTTGGAGTTTCCGGATGCCCTTTTGCATGGAGTGGATGAGGAATCGATACTCGATGATGATGAGGTCTCGTCGCGCCCAGGCTTGAGTGACGATTCGAAAGGGCCATAACTTTTGATCCCACCATTGGATCGCGATCAAAATTTTATTAGAGTTTCCGGATGCCCCTTTGCATGGAGTGGATGAGGAATCGATACTCGGCGATGATGACGTGTGCGTCGCGCCGGGCTTGAGTGACGGATCGAAAGGGCCATAACTTTTGATCCAACCGTTGGATCGCGTTCAAACTTGTTACTGGAGTTTCCGGATGCCCTTTTGCATGGAGTGGATGAGGAATCGATACTCGATGATGATGAGGTCTCGTCGCGCCAGGCTTGAGTGACGGATTCGAAAGGGCCATAACTTTTGATCCCACCATTGGATCGCGATCAAAATTTTATTGGAGTTTCCGCATGGCCCTTTGCATGGAGTGGATGAGGAATCGATACTCGGCAATGATGAGGTCTGGTCGCGCCAGGCTTGAGTAACGGTTCGAAAGGGCCATAACTTTTGATCCCACCATTGGATCGCGATCAAACTTTTTACTGGAGTTTCCGGATGCCCCTTTGCATGGAGTGGATGAGGAATCGATACTCGGTGATGATGAGGTGTGGTCGCGCCAAGGCTTGAGTGACGGTTCGAAAGGGCCATAACTTTTGATCCGACCGTTGGATCGCGATCAAACTTTTCTGGAGTTTCCGGATGCCCCTTTGCATGGAGTGGATGAGGAATCGATACTCGGCGATGATGAGGTCTGGTCGCGCCATGATTGAGTGACGGTTCGAAAGGGCCATAACTTTTGATCCGACCGTTGGATCGCGATCAAACTTTTACTGGAGTTTCGGATGCCCCTTTGCATGGAGTGGATGAGGAATCGATACTCGGCGATGATGAGGTCGGTCGCGCCAGGCTTGAGTGACGGATCGAAAGGGCCATAACTTTTGATCCAACCGTTGGATCGCGTTCAAACTTTTCTTGGAGTTTCCGGATGCCCTTTTGCATGGAGTGGATGAGGAATCGATACTCGATGATGATGAGGTCTCGTCGCGCCAGGCTTGAGTGACGATTCGAAAGGGCCATAACTTTTGATCCCACCATTGGATCGCGATCAAAATTTTATTAGAGTTTCCGGATGCCCCTTTGCATGGAGTGGATGAGGAATCGATACTCGGCGATGATGAGGTGTGGTCGCGCCAGGCTTGAGTGACGGTTCGAAAGGGCCATAACTTTTGATCCCACCGTTGGATCGCGATCAAACTTTTATTGGAGTTTCCGGATGCCCCTTTGCATGGAGTGGATGAGGAATCGATACTCGATGATGATGAGGTCTCGTCACGCCAGGCTTGAGTGACAGTTCGAAAGGGCCATAACTTTTGATCCCACCATTGGATCGCGATCAAAATTTTATTAGAGTTTCCGGATGCCCCTTTGCATGGAGTGGATGAGGAATCGATACTCGGCGATGATGAGGTGTGGTCGCGCCAGGCTTGAGTGACGGTTCGAAAGGGCCATAACTTTTGATCCCACCATTGGATCGCGATCAAACTTTTACTAGAGTTTCCGGATGCCCCTTTGCATGGAGTGGATGAGGAATCGATACTCGGTGATGATGAGGTGTGGTCCCGCCAAGCTTGAGTGACGGTTCGAAAGGGCCATAACTTTTGATCCGACCGTTGGATCGCGATCAAACTTTTCTTGGAGTTTCCGGATGCTCCTTTTCATGGAGTGGATGAGGAATCGATACTCGGCGATGATGAGGTCTGGTCGCGCCATGATTGAGTGACGGTTCGAAAGTGCCATAACTTTTGATCCGACCGTTGGATCGCGATCAAACTTTCTTGGAGTTTTCGGATGCCCCTTTGCATGGAGTGGATGAGGAATCGATACTCGGCGATGATGAGGTCTGGGTCGCGCCAGGCTTGAGTGACGGATCGAAAGGGCCATAACTTTTGATCCAACCGTTGGATCGCGTTCAAACTTTCTTGGAGTTTCGGATGCCCTTTTGCATGGAGTGGATGAGGAATCGATACTCGATGATGATGAGGTCTCGTCGCGCCGGGCTTAAGTGACGGATTCGAAAGGGCCATAACTTTTGATCCCACCATTGGATCGCGATCAAAATTTTACTTGGAGTTTCCGGATGCCCCTTTGCATGGAGTGGATGAGGAATCGATACTCGGCGATGATGAGGTGTGGTCGCGCCGGGCTTGAGTGACGGTTCGAAAGGGCCATAACTTTTGATCCAACCGTTGGATCGCGTTCAAACTTGTCTTGGAGTTTCCGGATGCCCTTTTGCATGGAGTGGATGAGGAATCGATACTCGATGATGATGAGGTCTCGTCGCGCCAGGCTTGAGTGACGATTCGAAAGGGCCATAACTTTTGATCCCACCATTGGATCGCGATCAAAATTTTATTAGAGTTTCCGGATGCCCCTTTGCATGGAGTGGATGAGGAATCGATACTCGGCGATGATGACGTCTGGTCGCGCCAGGCTTGAGTGACGGATCGAAAGGGCCATAACTTTTGATCCAACCGTTGGATCACGTTCAAACTTGTACTTGGAGTTTCCGGATGCCCTTTTGCATGGAGTGGATGAGGAATCGATACTCGATGATGATGAGGTCTCGTCGCGCCAGGCTTGAGTGACGATTCGAAAGGGCCATAACTTTTGATCCCACCATTGGATCGCGATCAAAATTTTATTGGAGTTTCCGGATGCCCCTTTGCATGGAGTGGATGAGGAATCGATACTCGGCGATGATGAGGTGTGGTCGCGCCAGGCTTGAGTGACGGTTCGAAAGGGCCATAACTTTTGATCCCACCGTTGGATCGCGATCAAACTTTCTTGGAGTTTCCGGATGCCCCTTTGCATGGAGTGGATGAGGAATCGATACTCGATGATGATGAGGTCTGGTCGCGCCAGGCTTGAGTGACGGTTCGAAAGGGCCATAACTTTTGATCCGACCGTTGGATCGCGATCAAACTTTTTACTGGAGTTTCCGGATGCCCCTTTGCATGGAGTGGATGAGGAATCGATACTCGGCGATGATGAGGTCTGGTCGCGCCAGGCTTGAGTGACGGATCGAAAGGGCCATAACTTTTGATCCCACCGTTGGATCGCGATCAAACTTTTACTGGACTTTCCGGATGCCCTTTTGCATGGAGTGGATGAGGAATCGATACTCGGCGATGATGAGGTGTGGTCGCGCCAGGCTTGAGTGACGGTTCGAAAGGGCCATAACTTTTGATCCCACCGTTGGATCGCGATCAAACTTTTACTGGAGTTTCCGGATGCCCCTTTGCATGGAGTGGATGAGGAATCGATACTCGGTGATGATGAGGTCTGGTCGCGCCAGGCTTGAGTGACGGTTCGAAAGGGCCATAACTTTTGATCCAACCGTTGGATCGCGATCAAACTTTTTACTGGAGTTTCCGGATGCCCTTTTGCATGGAGTGGATGAGGAATCGATACTCGATGATGATGAGGTCTCGTCGCGCCAGGCTTGAGTGACGGTTCGAAAGGGCCATAACTTTTGATCCCACCATTGGATCGCGATCAAAATTTTCTGGGAGTTTCCGGATGCCCCTTTGCATGGAGTGGATGAGGAATCGATACTCGACGATGATGAGGTCTGGTCGCGCCAAGCTTGGTGACGGTTCGAAAGGGCCATAACTTTTGATCCGACCGTTGGATCGCGATCAAACTTTTACTGGAGTTTCCGGATGCCCCTTTGCATGGAGTGGATGAGGAATCGATACTCGACGATGATGAGGTCTGGTCGCGCCAGGCTTGAGTGACGGTTCGAAAGGGCCATAACTTTTGATCCGACCGTTGGATCGCGATCAAACTTTTACTGGAGTTTCCGGATGCCCTTTTGCATGGAGTGGATGAGGAATCGATACTCGGCGATGATGAGGTCTGGTCGCGCCAGGCTTGAGTGACGGTTCGAAAGGGCCATAACTTTTGATCCCACCGTTGGATCGCGATCAAACTTTTCTTGGAGTTTCCGGATGCCCCTTTGCATGGAGTGGATGAGGAATCGATACTCGGCGATGATGATGTGCTCGGTCGCGCCAGGCTTGAGTGACGGATCGAAAGGGCCATAACTTTTGATCCAACCGTTGGATCGCGTTCAAACTTGTCTTGGAGTTTCCGGATGCCCTTTTGCATGGAGTGGATGAGGAATCGATACTCGATGATGATGAGGTCTCGTCGCGCCAGGCTTGAGTGACGGATTCGAAAGGGCCATAACTTTTGATCCCACCATTGGATCGCGATCAAAATTTTACTGGAGTTTCCGGATGCCCCTTTGCATGGAGTGGATGAGGAATCGATACTCGGCGATGATGAGGTGTGGTCGCGCCAGGCTTGAGTGACGGATCGAAAGGGCCATAACTTTTGATCCAACCGTTGGATCGCGATCAAACTTGTCTTGGAGTTTCCGGATGCCCTTTTGCATGGAGTGGATGAGGAATCGATACTCGATGATGATGAGGTCTCTGTCGCGCCAGGCTTGAGTGACGATTCGAAAGGGCCATAACTTTTGATCCCACCATTGGATCGCGATCAAAATTTTACTTGGAGTTTCCGGATGCCCCTTTGCATGGAGTGGATGAGGAATCGATACTCGGCGATGATGAGGTCTGGTCGCGCCAGGCTTGAGTGACGGATCGAAAGGGCCATAACTTTTGATCCAACCGTTGGATCACGTTCAAACTTGTACTGGAGTTTCCGGATGCCCTTTTGCATGGAGTGGATGAGGAATCGATACTCGATGATGATGAGGTCTCGTCGCGCCAGGCTTGAGTGACGGATTCGAAAGGGCCATAACTTTTGATCCCACCATTGGATCGCGATCAAAATTTTATTAGAGTTTCCGGATGCCCCTTTGCATGGAGTGGATGAGGAATCGATACTCGGCGATGATGAGGTGTGGTCGCGCCAGGCTTGAGTGACGGTTCGAAAGGGCCATAACTTTTGATCCCACCATTGGATCGCGATCAAAATTTTATTGGAGTTTCCGGATGCCCTTTGCATGGAGTGGATGAGGAATCGATACTCGGCGATGATGATGAGGTCTGGTCGCGCCAGGCTTGAGTGACGGTTCGAAAGGGCCATAACTTTTGATCCCACCATTGGATCGCGATCAAAACTTTTATTGGAGTTTCCGGATGCCCCTTTGCATGGAGTGGATGAGGAATCGATACTCGGTGATGATGAGGTCTGGTCGCGCCAGGCTTGAGTGACGGTTCGAAAGGGCCATAACTTTTGATCCCACCGTTGGATCGCGATCAAACTTTTATTAGAGTTTCCGGATGCCCCTTTGCATGGAGTGGATGAGGAATCGATACTCGGCGATGATGAGGTGTGGTCCCGCCAGGCTTGAGTGACAGTTCGAAAGGGCCATAACTTTTGATCCCACCATTGGATCGCGATCAAAATTTTATTAGAGTTTCCGGATGCCCCTTTGCATGGAGTGGATGAGGAATCGATACTCGATGATGATGAGGTCTCGTCGCGCCAGGCTTGAGTGACGGTTCGAAAGGGCCATAACTTTTGATCCCACCATTGGATCGCGATCAAACTTTTAATGGAGTTTCCGGATGCCCCTTTGCATGGAGTGGATGAGGAATCGATACTCGACGATGATGAGGTGTGGTCGCGCCAGGCTTGAGTGACGGATTCGAAAGGGCCATAACTTTTGATCCCACCATTGGATCGCGATCAAAATTTTATTAGAGTTTCCGGATGCCCCTTTGCATGGAGTGGATGAGGAATCGATACTCGGCGATGATGAGGTGTGGTCCCGCCAGGCTTGAGTGACGGTTCGAAAGGGCCATAACTTTTGATCCGACCGTTGGATCGCGATCAAACTTTTACTGGAGTTTCCGGATGCCCCCTTTTCATGGAGTGGATGAGGAATCGATACTCGGCGATGATGAGGTCTGGTCGCGCCAGGCTTGAGTGACGGTTCGAAAGGGCCATAACTTTGGATCCGACCGTTGGATCGCGATCAAACTTTTATTGGAGTTTTCCGGATGCCCCTTTGCATGGAGTGGATGAGGAATCGATACTCGGCGATGATGAGGTCTGGTCGCGCCAGGCTTGAGTGACGGATCGAAAGGGCCATAACTTTTGATCCGACCGTTGGATCGCGTTCAAACTTGTCTTGGAGTTTCCGGATGCCCTTTTGCATGGAGTGGATGAGGAATCGATACTCGATGATGATGAGGTCTCGTCGCGCCAGGCTTAAGTGACGGATTCGAAAGGGCCATAACTTTTGATCCCACCATTGGATCGCGATCAAAATTTTACTGGAGTTTCCGGATGCCCCTTTGCATGGAGTGGATGAGGAATCGATACTCGGCGATGATGAGGTGTGGTCGCGCCAGGCTTGAGTGACGGATCGAAAGGGCCATAACTTTTGATCCAACCGTTGGATCACGTTCAAACTTTCTTTGGAGTTTCCGGATGCCCTTTTGCATGGAGTGGATGAGGAATCGATACTCGATGATGATGAGGTCTCGTCGCGCCAGGCTTGAGTGACGATTCGAAAGGGCCATAACTTTTGATCCCACCATTGGATCGCGATCAAAATTTTATTGGAGTTTCCGGATGCCCCTTTGCATGGAGTGGATGAGGAATCGATACTCGGCGATGATGAGGTGTGGTCGCGCCAGGCTTGAGTGACGGATCGAAAGGGCCATAACTTTTGATCCAACCGTTGGATCGCGTTCAAACTTTTACTGGAGTTTCCGGATGCCCTTTTGCATGGAGTGGATGAGGAATCGATACTCGATGATGATGAGGTCTCGTCGCGCCAGGCTTGAGTGACGATTCGAAAGGGCCATAACTTTTGATCCCACCATTGGATCGCGATCAAAATTTTATTGGAGTTTCCGGATGCCCTTTGCATGGAGTGGATGAGGAATCGATACTCGGCGATGATGAGGTGTGGTCGCGCCAGGATTGAGTGACGGTTCGAAAGGGCCATAACTTTTGATCCCACCGTTGGATCGCGATCAAACTTTTACTGGAGTTTCCGGATGCCCCTTTGCATGGAGTGGATGAGGAATCGATACTCGGTGATGATGAGGTGTGGTCGCGCCAGGCTTGAGTGACGGATCGAAAGGGCCATAACTTTTGATCCGACCGTTGGATCGCGATCAAACTTTTACTGGAGTTTCCGGATGCCCCTTTGCATGGAGTGGATGAGGAATCGATACTCGACGATGATGAGGGTCTGGTCGCGCCAGGCTTGAGTGATGGATCGAAAGGGCCATAACTTTTGATCCCACCGTTGGATCGCGATCAAACTTTTACTTGGAGTTTCCGGATGCCCCTTTGCATGGAGTGGATGAGGAATCGATACTCGGCGATGATGAGGTGTGGTCACGCCAGGCTTGAGTGACGGTTCGAAAGGGCCATAACTTTTGATCCGACCGTTGGATCGCGATCAAACTTTTAATGGAGTTTCCGGATGCCCGTTTGCATGGAGCGGATGAGGAATCGATACTCGATGATGATGAGGTCTGGTTGCGCCAGGCTTGAGTGACGGATTCGAAAGGGCCATAACTTTTGATCCAACCGTTGGATCGCGTTCAAACTTTACTGGAGTTTCCGGATGCCCCTTTGCATGGAGTGGATGAGGAATCGATACTCGATGATGATGAGGTCTCGTCGCGCCAGGCTTGAGTGGACGGTTCGAAAGGGCCATAACTTTTGATCCCACCATTGGATCGCGATCAAACTTTTACTGGAGTTTCCGGATGCCCCTTTGCATGGAGTGGATGAGGAATCGATACTCGACGATGATGAGGTCTGGTCGCGCCAGGCTTGAGTGACGGTTCGAAAGGGCCATAACTTTTGATCCGACCGTTGGATCGCGATCAAACTTTTACTAGAGTTTCCGGATGCCCCTTTGCATGGAGTGGATGAGGAATCGATACTCGACGATGATGAGGTGTGGTCGCGCCAGGCTTGAGTGACGGTTCGAAAGGGCCATAACTTTTGATCCGACCGTTGGATCGCGATCAAACTTTTACTGGAGTTTCCGGATGCCCTTTTCATGGAGTGGATGAGGAATCGATACTCGGCGATGATGAGGTCAGTCGCGCCAGGCTTGAGTGACGGTTCGAAAGGGCCATAACTTTTGATCCGACCGTTGGATCGCGATCAAACTTTTACTGGAGTTTTCGGATGCCCCTTTGCATGGAGTGGATGAGGAATCGATACTCGGCGATGATGATGGTCTGGTCGCGCCAGGCTTGAGTGACGGATCGAAAGGGCCATAACTTTTGATCCAACCGTTGGATCGCGTTCAAACTTGTCTTGGAGTTTCCGGATGCCCTTTTGCATGGAGTGGATGAGGAATCGATACTTGATGATGATGAGGTCTCGTCGCGCCAGGCTTAAATGAGGATTCGAAAGGGCCATAACATTGATCCCACCATTGGATCGCGATCAAAATTTTACTGGAGTTTCCGGATGCCCCTTTGCATGGAGTGGATGAGGAATCGATACTCGGCGATGATGAGGTGTGGTCGCGCCAAGCTTGAGTGACGGATCGAAAGGGCCATAACTTTTGATCCAACCGTTGGATCACGATCAAACTTTTATTGGAGTTTCCGGATGCCCTTTTGCATGGAGTGGATGAGGAATCGATACTCGATGATGATGAGGTCTCGTCGCGCCAGGCTTGAGTGACGATTCGAAAGTGGCCATAACTTTTGATCCCACCATTGGATCGCGATCAAAATTTTATTAGAGTTTCCGGATGCCCCTTTGCATGGAGTGGATGAGGAATCGATACTCGGCGATGATGACGTCCGGTCGCGCCAAGCTTGAGTGACGGATCGAAAGGGCCATAACTTTTGATCCAACCGTTGGATCGCGTTCAAACTTTCTTGGAGTTTCCGGATGCCCTTTTGCATGGAGTGGATGAGGAATCGATACTCGATGATGATGAGGTCTCGTCGCGCCAGGCTTGAGTGACGGTTCGAAAGGGCCATAACTTTTGATCCCACCATTGGATCGCGATCAAAATTTTATTAGAGTTTCCGGATGCCCCTTTGCATGGAGTGGATGAGGAATCGATACTCGGCGATGATGAGGTGTGGTCGCGCCAGGCTTGAGTGACAGTTCGAAAGGGCCATAACTTTCGATCCCACCATTGGATCGCGATCAAAATTTTATTAGAGTTTCCGGATGCCCCTTTGCATGGAGTGGATGAGGAATCGATACTCGGTGATGATGAGGTGTGGTCGCGCCAGGCTTGAGTGACGGATCGAAAGGGCCATAACTTTTGATCCAACCGTTGGATCACGTTCAAACTTTTACTGGAGTTTCCGGATGCCCCTTTGCATGGAGTGCATGAGGAATCGATACTCGCGATGATGAGGTCCGGTCGCGCCAGGCTTGAGTGACGGTTCGAAAGGGCCATAACTTTTGATCCACCATTGGATCGCGATCAAACTTTTACTGGAGTTTCCAGATGCCCCTTTGCATGGAGTGGATGAGGAATCGATATTCGACGATGATGACGTCTGGTCGCGCCAGGCTTGAGGGATGGATCGAAAGGGCCATAACTTTTGATCCGACCGTTGGATCGCTATCAAACTTTTCCGGAGTTTCCGGATGCCCTTTGCATGGAGTGGATGAGGAATCGATACTCGGCGATGATGAGGTGTGGTCACGCCAGGCTTGAGTGACGGTTCGAAAGTGCCATAACTTTTGATCCGACCGTTGGATCGCTATCAAACTTTTACTGGAGTTTCCAGATGCCCCTTTGCATGGAGTGGATGAGGAATCGATATTCGACGATGATGACGTCTGGTCGCGCCAGGCTTGAGGGATGGATCGAAAGGGCCATAACTTTTGATCCGACCGTTGGATCGCTATCAAACTTTTACTGGAGTTTCCAGATGCCCCTTTGCAAGGAGTGGATGAGGAATCGATACTCGGCGATGATGAGGTGTGGTCACGCCAGGCTTGAGTGACGGTTCGAAAGTGCCATAACTTTTGATCCGACCGTTGGATCGCGATCAAACTTTTAATGAAGTTTCCGGATGCCCGTTTGCATGGAGCGGATGAGGAATCGATACTCGATGATGATGACGTCTGGTTGCGCCAGGCTTGAGTGACGGATCAAAAGGGCCATAACTTTTGATCCAACCGTTGGATCACGTTCAAACTTGTTCTGGAGTTTCCGGATGCCCTTTTGCATGGAGTGGATGAGGAATCGATACTCGATGATGATGAGGTCTGGTCGCGCCAGGCTTAAGTGAGGGTTCGAAAGGGCCATAACTTTTGATCCCACCATTGGATCGCGATCAAAATTTTACTGGAGTTTCCGGATGCCCCTTTGCATGGAGTGGATGAGGAATCGATACTCGGCGATGATGAGGTCGGTCGCGCAGGCTTGAGGGACGGATCGAAAGGGCCATAACTTTTGATCCGACCGTTGGATCGCAATCAAACTTTTACTAGAGTTTCCAGATGCCCCTTTGCGTGGAGGGGATGAGGAATCGATACTCGGCGATGATGAGGTGTGGTCCCGCCAGGATTGAGTGACGGTTCGAAAGGGCCATAACTTTTGATCCGACCGTTGGATCGCGATCAAACTTTTACATGGAGTTTCCGGATGCTTCTTTGCATGGAGTGGATGAGGAATCGATACTCGGCGATGATGAGGTCTGGTCGCGCCACGGCTTGAGTGACGGTTCGAAAGTGCCATAACTTTGGATCCGACCGTTGGATCGCGATCAAACTTTCTTGGAGTTTCCGGATGCCCCTTTGCATGGAGTGGATGAGGAATCGATACTCGGCGATGATGACGTCTGGTCGCGCCGGGCTTGAGTGATGGTTCGAAAGGGCCATAACTTTTGATCCCACCGTTGGATCGCGATCAAACTTTTCTTGGAGTTTCCGGATGCCCCTTTGCATGGAGGGGATGAGGAATCGATACTCGGCGATGATGAGGTGTGGTCGCGCCAAGCTTGAGTGACGGTTCGAAAGGGCCATAACTTTTGATCCAAGGCCGTTGGATCGCGATCAAACTTTCTTTTGGAGTTTCCAGATGCCCCTTTGCGTGGAGGGGATGAGGAATCGATACTCGGCGATGATGAGGTGTGGTCCCGCCAGGCTTGAGTGACGGTTCGAAAGGGCCATAACTTTTGATCCGACCGTTGGATCGCGATCAAACTTTTACTGGAGTTTCCGGATGCTCCTTTTCATGGAGTGGATGAGGAATCGATACTCGGCGATGATGAGGTCTGGTCGCGCCATGATTGAGTGACGGTTCGAAAGTGCCATAACTTTGGATCCGACCGTTGGATCGCGATCAAACTTTTACTGGAGTTTTCGGATGCCCCTTTGCATGGAGTGGATGAGGAATCGATACTCGCGATGATGATGTCTGGTCGCGCCAGGCTTGAGTGACGGATCGAAAGGGCCATAACTTTTGATCCAACCGTTGGATCGCGTTCAAACTTGTCTTTGGAGTTTCCGGATGCCCTTTTGCATGGAGTGGATGAGGAATCGATACTTGATGATGATGAGGTCTCGTCGCGCCAGGCTTAAATGAGGATTCGAAAGGGCCATAACATTGATCCCACCATTGGATCGCGATCAAAATTTTCTTGGAGTTTCCGGATGCCCCTTTGCATGGAGTGGATGAGGAATCGATACTCGGCGATGATGAGGTGTGGTCGCGCCAGGCTTGAGTGACGGTTCGAAAGGGCCATAACTTTTGATCCAACCGTTGGATCGCGTTCAAACTTTATCTTGGAGTTTCCGGATGCCCTTTTGCATGGAGTGGATGAGGAATCGATACTCGATGATGATGAGGTCTCGTCGCGCCGGGCTTGGTGACGATTCGAAAGGGCCATAACTTTTGATCCCACCATTGGATCGCGATCAAAATTTTATTAGAGTTTCCGGATGCCCCTTTGCATGGAGTGGATGAGGAATCGATACTCGGCGATGATGACGTCTGGTCGCGCCAGGCTTGAGTGATGGATCGAAAGGGCCATAACTTTTGATCCAGCGGTTGGATCACGTTCAAACTTGTGCTGGAGTTTCCGGATGCCCTTTTTGCATGGAGTGGATGAGGAATCGATACTCGATGATGATGAGGTCTCGTCGCGCCGGGCTTGAGTGACGATTCGAAAGGGCCATAACTTTTGATCCACCATTGGATCGCGATCAAAATTTTTTAGAGTTTCCGGATGCCCCTTTGCATGGAGTGGATGAGGAATCGATGCTCGGTGATGATGAGGTGTGGTCGCGCCATGATTGAGTGTGGATCGAAAGGGCCATAACTTTTGATCGGCCCAGTTGGATCGCTATCAGACTTTTCTTGGAGTTTCCGGATGCCCCTTTGCATGGAGTGGATGAGGGATCGATATTTGACGATGATGACGTACGGTCGCGCCGGGCTTGAGGGACGGATCCGAAAGGGCCATAACTTTTGATCCGGGACCGTTGGATCGCTATCAAACTTTTCCTGGAGTTTCCAAGTGCCCCTTTGCATGGAGTGGATGAGGAATCGATACTCGGCGATGATGAGGTGTGGTCCCGCCAGGCTTGAGTGACGGTTCGAAAGGGCCATAACTTTTGATCCCACCATTGGATCGCGATCAAAATTTTACTAGAGTTTCGGATGCCCCTTTGCTTGGAGTGGATGAGGAATCGATGCTCGGTGATGATGAGGTGTGGTCGCGCCATGATTGAGTGACGGATCGAAAGGGCCATAACTTTTGATCGACCGTTGGATCACTATCAAACTTTACTTGGAGTTTCCGGATGCCCGCTCTTGCATGGAGTGGATGAGGAATCGATACTCGACGATGATGACGTACGCGTCGCGCCGGGGCTTGAGAGACGGATCGAAAGGGCCATAACTTTTGATCAGGCGACCGTTGAATCGCGATCAAACTTTTAATGAAGTTTCCGGATGCCCCTTTGCGTGGAGGGGATGAGGAATCGATACTCGGCGATGATGAGGTGTGGTCATGCCAGGTTGATGTGACGGTTCGAAAGAGGCCATAACTTTTGATCCGCCCGTTGGATCGCGATCAAACTTTTGCTTGGAGTTTCGGATGCTCCTTTGCTTGGAGTGGATGAGGAATCGATATCGGCGATGATGGGGTCTCGTCGCGTTAAGCTAGAGTGACGGTTCGAAAGGGCCATAACTTTTGATCCGACCGTTGGATCGCAATCAAACTTTTACTAGAGTTTCCAGATGCCCCTTTGCGTGGAGGGGATGAGGAATCGATACTCGGCGATGATGAGGTGTGGTCCCGCCAGGCTTGAGTGACGGTTCGAAAGGGCCATAACTTTTGATCCGACCGTTGGATGGTGATCAAACTTTATGGAGTTTTCGGATGCTCCTTTTCATGGAGTGGATGAGGAATCGATACTCGGCGATGATGAGTACAGTCGCGCCATGATTGAGTGACGGTTCGAAAGTGCCATAACTTTAGATCCAGCTACCGTTGGATCGCGATCAAACTTTCTGGATTTTTCGGATGCCCCTTTGCATGGAGTGGATGAGGAATCGATACTCGGTGATGATGATGTGCAGTCGCGCCAGGCTTGAGTGGTGGATCGAAAGGGCCATAACTTTTGATCCGGCCGTTGGATCGCGATCAAACTTTTAATGAAGTTTCCGGATGCCCGTTTGCATGGAGCGGATGAGGAATCGATACTCGATGATGATGAGCGTACGGTTGCGCCAGGCTTGAGTGACGGATCCAAAGAGGCCATAACTTTTGATCCAACCGTTGGATCACGTTCAAACTTCTCACTGCAGTTTCGGATGCCCTTTTTGCATGGAGTGGATGAGGAATCGATACTCGATGATGATGAGGTCTCGTCGGCGCCGGGGCTTAAGTGAGGATTCGAAAGGGCCATAACTTTTGATCCCACCAGTTGGATCGCGATCAAAATTTTACTAGAATTTCCGGATGCCCCTTTGCTTGGAGTGGATGAGGAATCGATACTCGGTGATGATGAGTTGTGGTCGCGCCGGGCTTGAGTGACGGATCGAAAGGGCCATAACTTTTGATCGGCCCGTTGGATCGCGATCAAACTTTTCTGGAGTTTCCGGATGCTCCTTTTCATGGAGTGGATGAGGAATCGATACCGGCGATGATAAGGTCAGTCGCGCCGGGATTGAGTGACGGTTCGAAAGTGCCATAACTTTTGATCCGCCCGTTGGATCGCAATCAAACTTTTACTGGAGTTTCCGGATGCCCCTTTGCGTGGAGGGGATGAGGAATGGATACTCGGTGATGATGAGGTGTGGTCGCGCCAGGCTTGAGTGACGGTTCGAAAGGGCCATAGCTTTTGATCCGGCCAGTTGGATCGCGATCAAACTTTCTTTGGAGTTTCCGGATGATCCTTTTCATGGAGTGGATGAGGAATGCGATACTCGGCGATGATGAGGTGCAGTCGCGCCACGATTGAGTGGCGGTTTGGAAAGTGCCATAACTTTGGATCCGACCGTTGGATCGCGATCAAACTTTTACTAGAGTTTTCGGATGCCCCTTTGCATGGAGTGGATGAGGAATCGATACTCGGCGATGATGACGTCTGGTCGCGCCAGGCTTGAGTGATGGATCGAAAGGGCCATAACTTTTGATCCCACCGTTGGATCGCGTTCAAACTTTTATTGGAGTTTCCGGATGCCCTTTTGCATGGAGTGGATGACGAATCGATACTCGATGATGATGAGGTCTCGTCGCGCCAGGCTTGGTGACGGGTCGAAAGGGCCATAACTTTTGATCCCACCATTGGATCGCGATCAAAAATTTCTTGGGGTTTCACGATGCCCCTTTGCATGGAGTGGATGAGGAATCAATACTCGGCGATGATGAGGTACGGTCGCGCCAGGCTTGAGTGAGGTTCGAAAGGGCCATAACTTTTGATCCAACCGTTGGATCACGTTCAAACATGTCTTGGGGTTTCCGGATGCCCTTTTGCATGGAGTGGATGAGGAATCGATACTCGATGATGATGAGGTCTCATCGCGCCAGGCTTGGTGACGGTTCGAAAGGGCCATAGCTTTTGATCCCACCATTGGATCGCGATCAAAATTTCTTTGGAGTTTCCGGATGCCCCTTTGCATGGAGTCGATGAGGAATCGATACTCGGCGATGATGGGGTCTAGTCGCGGTAGGCTTGAGTGACGGTTCGAAAGGGCCATAACTTTTGATCCAACCGTTGGATCGCGTTCAAACTTGTGCTGGGGTTTCGGATGCCCTTTTGCATGGAGTGGATGAGGAATCGATACTCGATGATGATGAGGTCTCGTCGCGCCAGGCTTGAGTGACGATTCGAAAGAGCCATAACTTTTGATTCCACCATTGGATCGCGATCAAAATTTTATTAGAGTTTCCGGATGCCCTTTGCATGGAGTGGATGAGGAATCGATACTCGGCGATGATGACGTCGGGTCGCGCCGGGCTTGAGTGACGGATCGAAAGGGCCATAACTTTTGATCCAAGGGTTGGATCGCGTTCAAACTTATCTTGGAGTTTCGGATGCCCTTTTGCATGGAGTGGATGAGGAATCGATACTCGATGATGATGAGGTCTCGTCGCGCCCAGGCTTAAGTGAGGATTCGAAAGGGCCATAACTTTTGATCCCACCATTGGATCGCGATCAAAATTTTACTTGGAGTTTCCGGATGCCCCTTTGCATGGAGTGGATGAGGAATCGATACTCGATGATGATGAGGTCTCGTCGCGCCGGGCTTGAGTGGCGGTTCGAAAGGGCCATAGCTTTTGATCCCACCATTGGATCGCGATCAAAATTTTATTAGAGTTTCGGATGCCCCTTTGCATGGAGTGGATGAGGAATCGATACTCGGCGATGATGAGGTACGGTGGCGCCAGGCTTGAGTGACGGATCGAAAGGGCCATAACTTTGATCCAGAGTTGGATCGCGTTCAAGCTTCTCTTGGAGTTTCCGGATGCCCTTTTGCATGGAGTGGATGAGGAATCGATACTCGATGATGATGAGGTCTCGTCACGCCAGGCTTGAGTGACGGTTCGAAAGGGCCATAACTTTTGATCCCACCATTGGATCGCAATCAAACTTTTACTAGAGTTTCCAGATGCCCCTTTGCGTGGAGGGGATGAGGAATCGATACTCGGCGATGATGAGGTGTGGTCCCGCCGGGCTAAAGTGACGGTTCGAAAGGGCCATAACTTTTGATCAAGCCGTTGGATCGCGATCAAACTTTTCCTGGGGTTTCCGGATGCTCCTTTTCATGGAGTGGATGAGGAATCGATACTCGGCGATGATGAGGTTTTGTCGCGCCACGATTGAGTGACGGTTCGAAAGTGCCATAACTTTTGGATCAGGCCGTTGGATCGCGATCAAACTTTTCTTGGGGTTTCGGATGCCCCTTAGCATGGAGTGGATGAGGAATTGATATTCGCGATGATGAGGTGTGGTCACGCCAGGCTTGAGTGGCGGTTCGAAAGTGCCATAACTTTGGTCAGCCGTTGGATCGCGATCAAACTTTTAATGAAGTTTCCGGATGCCCGTTTGCATGGAGCGGATGAGGAATCGATACTCGATGATGATGACGTCTTGTGGCGCCAGGCTTGAGTGACGGATCAAAAGGGCCATAACTTTTGATCCAACCGTTGGATCACGTTCAAACTTATCCTTGAGTTTCCGGATTGTCCCTTTGCATGGAGTGGATGAGGAATCGATACTCGATGATGATGAGGTCTCGTCGCGCCAGGCTTAAGTGAGGATTTGAAAGGGCCATAACTTTTGGTCCCACCATTGGATCGCGATCAAAATTTTCTTGGAGTTTCCGGATGCCCCTTTGCATGGAGTGGATGAGGAATCGATACTCGATGATGATGAGGTCTCGTCGCGCCGGGCTTGAGTGACCGATCGAAAGGGCCATAACTTTTGATCCCACCATTGGATCGCGATCAAAATTTTATTAGAGTTTTCCGGATGCCCCTTTGCATGGAGTGGATGAGGAATCGATACTCGCGATGATGAGATCAATGTGGCGCCAGGACTTGAGTGACGGATCGAAAGGGCCATAACTTTTGATCCACCGTTGGATTGCGTCAAACTTTGCCTGGAGTTTAGGATTCCCCTTTGCATGGAGTGGATGAGGATTCGATAGCAGCGATGATGGCGTCTGGTCGCGCCAGGCTTGAGTGGCGGATCGAAAGGGCCATAACTTTTGATCCAGCCGTTGGATCACGTTCAAACTTATCTTGGAGCTTCAGGATGCCCTTTTGCATGGAGTGGATGAGGAATCGATACTCGATGATGATGAGGTCTTTCGTCGCGCCGGGCTTGAGTGACGGATCGAAAGGGCCATAACTTTTGGTCCACCGTTGGATCACGTTCAAGCTTATCTTTGGAGTTTCCGGATGCCCTTTTGCATGGAGTGGATGAGGAATCGATACTCGATGATGATGAGGTCTGGTCGCGCAGGCTTGAGTGACGGATCGAAAGGGCCATAACTTTTGATCCCACCATTGGATCGCAGTCAAACTTTACTAGAAGTTTCCAGATGCCCTTTGCGTGGAGAGGATGAGGAGTCGGTACTCGGCGATGATGAGGTGTGGTCCACCGGGCTTCATTGCCGGTTCGAAAGGGCCATGCCTTTTGATCCGAGCCGTTGGATCGCGATCAAACTTTCTGGAGTTTTGGTTCCCCTTTGCATGGAGTGGATGAGGAATCGATGCTCGGCGATGATGATCGTCACAGTCGCGCCGGGCTTGAGTGACAAATCGAAAGGGCCATAACTTTTGATCCACCCGTTGGATCACGTTCAAACTTGTCTTGGAGTTTCCGGATGCCCTTTTGCATGGAGTGGATGAGGAATCGATACTCGATGATGATGAGGTCTCGTCGCGCCAGGCTTGAGTGACTGTTCGAAAGGGCCATAACTTTTGATCCCACCATTGGATCGCAATCAAACTTTTACTAGAGTTTCCGGATGCCCCTTTGCGTGGAAGGATGAGGAATCGATACTCGGCGATGATGAGGTGTGGTCGCGGCGGGCTTAAGTGTGATTCGAAAGGGCCATAACTTTTGATCCGGCCGTTGGATCGCGATCAAACTTTCTTGGAGTTTCCGGATGCTCCTTTTCATAGAGTGGATGAGGAATGGAAACTCGGCGATGATGAGTACAGTCGCGCCACGATTGGGTGACGGTTCGAAAGTGCCATAACTTTTGATCCCACCATTGGATCGCGATCAAAATTTTCTTGGAGTTTCCGGATGCCCTTTGCATGGAGTGGATGAGGAATCGATACTCGGTTAATAAATAATTTTTTTTTTTGCGATGATGACGTCTGTCGCGCCGGGCTTGAGTGACGGATCGAAAGGGCCATACTTTTGGTCCACCGTTGGATCACGTTCAAACTTATCTTGCAGTTTCCGGATGCCCTTTTGCATGGAGTGGATGAGGAATCGATACTCGATGATGATTAGGTCTCGTCACGCAAGGCTTGAGTGACGATTCGAAAGGGCCATAACTTTTGATCCCACCATTAGATCGCGATCAAAATTTTACTAAGTTTCCAGGTCCCCTTTTGCATGGAGTGGATGAGGAATCGATACTCGGCGATGATGAGGTCTTGTCGCGCCAGGCTTGAGTGATGGATCGAAAGGGCCATAACTATTGATCCAACCGTTGGATCGCGTTCAAACTTATTTGGAGTTTCGGATGCCCTTTTGCATGGAGTGGATGAGGAATCGATACTCGGATGATGATGAGGTGTGGTCACGCCGGGCTTGAGTGGCGGATAGAAAGGGCCATAACTTTTGATCCACCATTGGATCGCGATCAAACTTTTACTTAGAGTTTCCAGATGCCCTTTGCATGGAGTGGATGAGGAATCGATACTCGGCGATGATGAGGTGTGGTCACGCCAGGTCTCAGGTGACGGTTTGAAAGAGCCATAACTTTTGATCGAGCCGTTGGATCGCGATCAAACTTTTCTAGGAGTTTCGGATGCTCCTTTCATGGAGTGGATGAGGAATCGATGCTCGGCGATGATGAAGTGCAGTAGCGCCGCGATTAATTGACGGTTCGAAAGTGCCATAACTTTGGATCCCACAGTTGGATCGCGATCAAACTTTAAGGAGTTTCGGATGCCCCTTTGCATGGAGTGGATGAGGAATCGATGCGCGGCGATGATGAAGTCTGGTAGCGCGCGAGGCTTGAGTGAGGGATCGAAAGGGCCATAACTTTTGATCCACCGTTGGATCGCGGTCAAACTTGCTTGGAGTTTCCGGATGCCCCTTTGCATGGAGTGGATGAGGAATCGATATTCGATGATGATGAGGTCTCTTCGCGCTAGGCTTAAGTGAGGATTCGAAAGGGCCATAACTTGTGATCCCACCGTAGGATCGCGATCAAAATTTTCCTCGGAGTTTCCGGATTCCCCTTTGCATGGAGTGGATGAGGAATCGATACTCGGCGATGATGAAGTGGTTCAGCCACGATTGAGTGACGGTTCGAAAGTGCCATAACTTTGGATCCACCGTTGGATCGCGATCAAACTTTCTTGGAGTTTTCGGATGCCCCTTTGCATGGAGTGGATGAGGAATCGATACTCGCGATGATGACGTACAGTCGCGCCCAGGCTTGAGTGACGATTCGAAAGGGCCATAACTTTTGATCCCACCGTTGGATCGCGTTCAAACTTTATGGGTTTCCGGATGCCCTTTTGCATGGAGTGCATGAGGAATCGATACTCCGATGATGATGAGGTGTCGTCACGCCGGGCTTGAGTGACGGTTCGAAAGGGCCATAACTTTTGATCCCACCATTGGATCGCAATCAAACTTTTACTAGAGTTTCCAGATGCCCCTTTGCGTGGAGGGGATGAGGAATCGATACTCGGCGATGGTGAGGTGTGGTCCCGCCGGGCTGGGTGCCGGTTCGAAAGGGCCATAACTTTTTGATCCGCCCAGTTGGATCGCGATCAAACTTTACATGGAGTTTCCGGATGATCCTTTTCATGGAGTGGATGAGGAATCGATACTCGGCGATGATGAGATTAATTCCGTCACGATTGAGTAATGATTCGAAAGTGCCATAACTTTTGATCCCACCGTTGGATCGCGATCAACATTACCTATGAAGGTTTCCGGATGCCCTAATTGCATGGAGTGGATGAGGAATCGATACTCAGCGATGATGTATCAGTCGCACCAGGCTTGATTGACGGATCGAAAGGGCCATAACTTTTGATCCAGCCGTTGGATCCCGTTCAAACTTTATCTTGGGGTTTCGGATGCCCTTTTGCATGGAGTGGATGAGGAATGGATACTCGATGATGATGAGGTCTCGTCACGCGGGGGCTTGAGTGACGGTTCGAAAGGGCCATAACTTTTGATCCCACCATTAGATCGCGATCAAAATTTAAATAGAGTTTTCGGATGCCCCTTTGCATGGAGTGGATGAGGAATCGATACTCGGCGATGGTAACGTCGGGTCGCGCCGGGCTTGAGTGGGTCGAAGGGGCCGTAACTATTGATCCAGCGGTTGGATCGCGTTCAAACTTTTCCTGGAGTTTCCGGATGCCCCTTTTCATGGAGTGGATGAGGAATCGATACTCGATTATGATAAGGTCTTGTCACGCCAGGCTTGAGTGACGGGTCGAAAGGGCCATAACTTTTGATCCCACCATTGGATCGCGATCAAACTTTTACTAGAGTTTCGGATGCCCTTTGCATGGAGTGGATGAGGAATCGATACTCGGCGATGATGAGGTGTGGTCCCGCCAAGCTTGTAGTGGCGGTTTGAAAGGGCCATAACTTTTGATCCACCGTTGGATCGCGATCAACTTTCCTTGGAGTTTCCGGATGCTCCTTTCATGGAGTGGATGAGGAATCGATACTCGGCGATGATGAGGTGCCGTCGCGCCACGATTGGTGGGGGTTCGAAAGTGCCATAACTTTGGATCCACCGTTGGATCGCGATCAAACTTTTTTGGAGTTTTCGGATGCCCCTTTGCATGGAGTGGATGAGGAATCGATGCACAGCGATGATGAAGTGAGGTAGCGCCAGGCTTGAGGTGACGGTTCGAAAGGGCCATAACTTTTGATCCGGCCGTTGGATCGCGTTCAAACTTATCTTGGAGTTTTCGGATGCCCTTTTGCATGGAGTGGATGAGGAATCGATGTACGGTGATGATGAGGTTCGTCGCGCTAGGCTTAAGTGAGGATTCGAAAGGGCCTTAACTTCTGATCCCACCATTGGATCGCGATCAAAATTTTCTTGGAGTTTCCGGATGCCCCTTTTGCATGGAGTGGATGAGGAATCGATAATCGGAGATGATGAGGTGCAGTCGCGCCACGATTGAGTGACGGTTCGAAAGTGCCATAACTTGGATCCGACGTTGGATCGCGATCAAACTTTTACTGGAGTTTCAGATTCCCTTTGCATGGAGTGGATGAGGAATCGATACTCGGCGATGATGACGTCTGTTAGCGCCAGGCTTGTGTGACGGTTCGAAAGGGCCATAACTTTTGATCCACCGTTGGATCGCGTTCAAACTTTCTTTGAGTTTTTCGGATGCCCTTTTGCATGTGAGTGGATGAGGATCGATGCTCGATGATGATGAGGTCTCGTCACGCCAGGCTTGAGTGACGGTTCGAAAGGGCCATAACTTTTTGATCCCACCATTGGATCGCGATCAAACGTTTACTAGAGTTTCGGATGCCCCTTTGCGTGGAGTGGATGAGGAATCGATACTCGGCGATGATGAGGTGTGGTCATGATAGGCTTGAGTGGCGGTTCGAAAGGGCCATAACTTTTGATCGGCAGTTGGATCGCGATCAAACTTTCCTTGGAGTTTCCGGATGCCCTTTTGCATGGAGTGGATGAGGAATCGATACTCGGATGATGATGAGGTCTCGTCACGCCAGGCTTGAGTGACGGTTCGAAAGGGCCATAACTTTTGATCCCACCATTAGATCGCGATCAAAATTTTATTAGAGTTTTCGGATGCCCCTTTGCATGGAGTGGATGAGGAATCGATACTCGGCGATGATGACGTCTGGTCGCGCCGAGGCTTGAGTGACGGATCGAAAGAGCCATAACTTTTGATCCACCGTTGGATCACGTTCAAACTTATGTGGAGTTTCGGATGCCCTTTTGCATGGAGTGGATGAGGAATCGATGCTCGATGATGATGAGGTCAGTCACGCCGGGCTTGGGTGACCGGTTCGAAAGGGCCATAACTTTTGATCCCACCATTGGATCGCGATCAAACTTTCTTAGGGTTTCCGGATGCCCCTTTGCGTGGAGTGGATGAGGAATCGATACTCGGCGATGATGAGGTGTGGTCGCGCCAGGCTTGAGTGGCGGATCGAAAGGGCCATAACTTTTGATCCGACCGTTGGATCGCGTTCAAACTTTTCTTGGAGTTTACGGATGCCCTTTTGCATGGAGTGGATGAGGAATCGATACTCGGCGATGATGAGGTCAGTCGCGCCAGGGTTGAGTGACGGTTCGAAAGGGCCATAGCTTTGATCCACCGTTGGATCGCGATCAAACTTTTATTGGAGTTTCCGGATGCCCCTTTGCATGGAGTGGATGAGGAATCGATACTCGGCGATGATGAGGTGTGGTCGCGCCAGGCTTGGTGACGGTTTGAAAGGGCCATAACTTTTGATCCACCGTTGGATCGCGATCAAACTTTTCTGGGTTTCCGGATGCTCCTTTTCATGGAGTGGATGAGGAATCGATACTCGCGATGATGAGGTCTAGTCGCGCCACGATTGAGTGACGGTTTGAAAGTGCCATAACTTTTGATCACCACAGTTGGATCGCGATCAAACTTTTCTTGGAGTTTCCGGATGCCCCTTTGCATGGAGTGGATGAGGAATCGATACTCGGCGATGATGATGAGGTGCGGTAGCGCCAGGCTTGAGTGACGGTTCGAAAGGGCCATAACTTTTGATCCAGCCGTTGGATCGCGATCAAACTTTTCTTGGAGTTTCCGGATGCCCCTTTGCATGGAGTGGATGAGGAATCGATACTCGGATGATGATGAGGTCTGGTCGCGCAGGCTTGAGTGACGGTTCGAAAGGGCCATAACTTTTGATCCCACCGTTGGATCGCGATCAAACTTTGCTTGGAGTTTCCGGATGCCCCTTTGCATGGAGTGGATGAGGAATCGATACTCGGCGATGATGAGGTGCAGTCGCGCCGGGATTGAGTGACGGTTCGAAAGGGCCATAACTTTTGATCCGGCCGTTGGATCGCGATCAAACTTTTACTGGAGTTTCGGATGCCCTTTGCATGGAGTGGATGAGGAATCGATACTCGCGATGATGAGGTGGGTCGCGCCAGGCTTGATTGACGGTTCGAAAGGGCCATAACTTTTGATCCGAGCCCGTTGGATCGCGTTCAAACTTTTCTTGGAGTTTTCGGATGCCCTTTTGCATGGAGTGGATGAGGAATCGATACTCGCGATGATGAGGTCTCGTCACGCCAAGCTTGAGTGGCGGTTCGAAAGGGCCATAACTTTTGATCCACCGTTGGATCGCGATCAAACTTTTACTAGAGTTTCCGAGATGCCCCTTTGCGTGGAGTGGATGAGGAATCGATACTCGGCGATGATGAGGTGTGGTCGCGCCAAGCTTGAGTGACGGTTCGAAAGGGCCATAACTTTTGATCCGACCGTTGGATCGCGATCAAACTTTCTTGGGTTTCCGGATGCCCTTTTGCATGGAGTGGATGAGGAATCGATACTCGGTGATGATGAGGTCTGGTCGCGCCAAGCTTGAGTGACGGTTCGAAAGGGCCATAACTTTTGATCCACCGTTGGATCGCGATCAAACTTTTCTTGGAGTTTTCGGATGCCCCTTTGCATGGAGTGGATGAGGAATCGATACTAGGCGATGATGAGATGTGGTCGCGCCGGGCTTGAGTGACGGTTCGAAAGAGCCATAACTTTTGATCCACCGGATTGGATCACGATCAAACTTTTATGGAGTTTCGGATGCCCTTTTGCATGGAGTGGATGAGGAATCGATACTCGATGATGATGAGGTCTCGTCGCGCCAGGCTTGAGTGACGATTCGAAAGGGCCATAACTTTTGATCCCACCGTTGGATGGCGATCAAACTTTTACTAGAGTTTCCGGATGCCCCTTTGCATGGAGGTGGATTAGGAATCGATACTCGGCGATGATGAGGTGTGGTCGCGCAGGCTTGAGTGGCGGTTCGAAAGGGCCATAACTTTTGATCCGACCGTTGGATCGCTGATCAAACTTTTCTGGAGTTTCCGGATGCCCCTTTGCGTGGAGTGGATGAGGAATCGATACTCGGCGATGATGAAGTGTGGTCGCGCCAGGATTGGGTGACGGTTCGAAAGTGCCATAACTTTTGATCCGGCCGTTGGATCGCGATCAAACTTTTTGGAGTTTCCGGATGCCCCTTTGCATGGAGTGGATGAGGAATCGATACTCGGCGATGATAAGGTACAGTCGCGCCAGGCTTGAGTGGTGGTTCGAAAGAGGCCATAACTTTGATCCGACCGTTGGATCGCGTTCAAACTTGTCTTGGAGTTTCGGATGCCCTTTTGCATGGAGTGGATGAGGAATCGATACTCGGTGATGATGAGGTCTCGTCCGCCAGGCTTGAGTGACGGTTCGAAAGGGCCATAACTTTTGATCTCGCCGTTGGATTGCGATCAAAATTTCTTGCAGTTTCCGGATGCCCCTTTGCATGGGGTGGATGAGGAATCGATACTCGGCGATGATGACGTCAGTCGCGCCAGGCTTGAGGTGATGGATCGAAAAGGGCCATAACTTTTGATCCAGCGTTGGATCGCGTTCAAACTTAGGCTTAGGAGTTTCCGGATGCCCTTTTGCATGGAGTGGATGAGGAATCGATACTCGGTGATGATGAGGTCCCATGCGCTAGGCTTAAGTGAGGATTTGAAAGGGCCATAACTTTTGATCCCACCGTTGGATCGCGATCAAAATTTTCTTGGAGTTTCCGGATGCCCCTTTGCATGGAGTGGATGAGGAATCATACTCGCGATGATGAGGTACTGGTCGCGCCAGGATTGGTGACGGCTCGAAAGTGCCATAACTTTGGATCCGGCCGTTGGATGGCGATCAACTTTTACTGGGGTTTCGGATTCCCCTTTGCATGGAGTGGATGAGGAATCGATACTCGGCGATGATGATTTCCGGTCGCGCCAGGCTTGTGTGACGGTTCGAAAGGGCCTAACTTTTGATCGCCGTTGGATCGCGTTCAAACTATGCCGGAGTTTTCGGATGCCCTTTTGCATGGAGTGGATGAGGAATCGATACTCGATGATGATGAGGTCTGGTCACGCTTGACGGTGGCCGGTTCGATTAAGGGCCCTAGCTTTTGATCCCACCGTTGGATCGTAATCAAACTTTTCCTAGAGTTTCGAGATGCCCCTTTCGTGGAGGGGATGAGGAATGGATACTCGGCGATGATGAGGTGTTGTCGCGAATGGCTTGAGTGACGGTTCGAAAGGGCCCTCACTTTTGATCCGAAGCCGTTGGATCGTGATCAAACTTTCTTGAGTTTCCGGATGCCCTTTTGCATGGAGTGGATGAGGAATCGATACTCGATGATGATGAGGTCTAGTCACGCCAGGCAGGGGTGACGGTTCGAAAGGGCCATGGCTTTTGATCCCACCATTAGATCGCGATCAAAATTTTACTTGCAAATTCCGGATGCCCTTTTGCATGGAGTGGATGAGGAATCGATCCTCGGCGATGATGAGGTCTGGTCGCGCCGGGCTTGAGTGAAAGCGGATAGAAAGAGCCATAACTTTTGATCCGACAGTTGGATCACGTTCAAACTTTTCTTTGGAGTTTTCGGATGCCCTCTTTGCATGGAGTGGATGAGGAATCGATACTCGATGATGATGAGGTCTCGTCGCGCCGAGCTTGAGTGGCGATTCGTAAGGGCCATAACTTTTGATCCCGCCATTGGATCGCGATCAAACTTTACGAAGTTTCCAGATGCCCCTTTGCGTGGAGGGGATGAGGAATCGATACTCAGCGATGATGGTGTGCGGTCCGCCATCTAGAGTGCCGGTTCGAAAGGGCCATAACTTTGATCCGACAGTTGGATCGCGATCAAACTTTCTTTGGATTTTTCGGATGCCCCTTTAAATGGAGTGGATGAGGAATCGATGCTCGGCGATGATGAGGTCTGGTCGCGCCAGGCTTGGTGAGGTTCGAAAGTGCCCTAACTTTTGGTCCCACCTTTGGATCGCGATCAAACTTTTTGGGGTTTCCGGATGCCCCTTTGCTTGGAGTGGATGAGGAATCGATACTGGGTGATGATGACGTGCGGTGGCGCGAGGCTTGAGTGTCGGATCGAAAGGGCCATAACTTTTGATTCGACCGTTGGATCCGTTCAAACTTGTCTTGGAGTTTCAGGATGCCCTTTTGCATGGAGTGGATGAGGAATCGATACTCGATGATGATGAGGTCTCGTCACGCCAGGCTTGAGTGACGGTTCGAAAGGGCCATAACTTTTGATTCCCCATTGGATCCCGCGATCAAAATTTTATTGGATTTTTCGGATGCCCCTTTGCATGGAGTGGATGAGGAATCGATGATAGATCACACTGAGCCAGCGGGCTTGGAGGTGACGGATCGAAAGGGCCATAAGCTGTTGATCCAACGAGTTGGTTCGCGTTCCAACGCCACTTTCGATTTTTCAGTTTCGGATGCCCTTTTGCATGAAGTGGATGAGGGAATCGATACTCGATGATGATGAGGTGTGGTCGCGCTAGGCTTAAGTGAGGATTTGAAAGGGCCATAACTTGTGATCCCACCATTGGATCGCGATCAAGAACTTCCTTGGATTTTCCGGATGCCCCTTTGCATGGAGTGGATGAGGAATCGATACTCGGCGATGATGAGGTACCGTCGCACCAAGATTGAGTAATGGTTCGAAAGGGCCTTAACTTTTGATCCGACCGTTGGATCGCGATCAAACTTTTGCTGGAGTTTTCGCATGCCCCTTTGCATGGAGTGGATGAAGAATCGATACTCGACGATGATGAGGTCGGTCGCGCCACTCTTGTGTGACGGATCGAAAGGGCCATAACTTTTGATCCAACCGTTGGATCGCGATCAAACTTTTCTTGGAGTTTCCGGATGCCCTTTTGCATGAAGTGGATGAGGAATGGATACTCGATGATGTTAAGGTCTAGTCGTGCAGGCTTGGAGTGGTTCGAAAAGGGCCATAACTTTTAATCCCACCGTTGGATCGCTATCAAACTTTTATGGAGTTTCGGGTTTGCCCCTTTGTATGGAGTAGATGAGGAATCTATACTCGGCGATGATGAGGTGCGTTTCACGCCAGGCCCGAGTGACGGTTCGAAAGGGCCATAACTTTTAATTCGACCGTTGGATCGCGATCAAACTTTTTGAGTTTCCGGATGCCCTTTGCATGGAGTGGATGAGGAATCGATACTCGGCGATGATGAGGTCTGGTCACGCCAGGCTTGAGTGACGGTTCGAAAGGGCCATAACTTTTGATCCTACCGTTGGATCGCGATCAAACTTTTACTGAAGTTTCTGGATGCCCGTTTGCATGAAGTGGATGAGGAATCGATACTCGGTGATGATGAGGTCTGTCGCGCCGGGCTTGAGTGACGGTTCGAAAGGGCCATAACTTTTGATCCAACCGTTGGATCGCGATCAAACTTTTTCTGGAGTTTCCGGATGCCCTTTTGCATGGAGTGGATGTGGAATCGATACTCGACGATGATGAGGTCTGGTCGCGCCAGGCTTGAGTGATGGTTCGAAAGGGCCATAACTTTTGATCCGACCGTTGGATCGCGATCAAACTTTTACTGGAGTTTCCGGATGCCCCTTTGCATGGAGTGGATGAGGAATCGATACTCGGCGATGATGAGGTGTGGTCGCACCAGGCTTGAGTGACGGTTCGAAAGGGCCATAACTTTTGATCCGACCGTTGGATCGCGATCAAACTTTTACTGGAGTTTTCGGATGCCCCTTTGCATGGAGTGGATGAGGAATCGATACTCGCGATGATGAGGTGTGGTCGCGCCGAAGCTTGAGTGACGGTTCGAAAGGGCCCTAACTTTTGATCCGACAGTTGGATCGCGTTCAAACTTTTTTTGGAGTTTCCGGATGCCCCTTTGCATGGAGTGGATGAGGAATCGATACTCGTGATGATGAGGTCTGGTCACGCCAGGCTTGAGTGACGGTTCGAAAGGGCCATAACTTTTGATCCGACCGTTGGATCGCGATCAAACTTTTACTGGGTTTCCGGATGCCCTTTGCATGGAGTGGATGAGGAATCGATACTCGGCGATGATGAGGTCAGTCGCGCAGGCTTGAGTGACGGTTCGAAAGGGCCATAACTTTTGATCCAACCGTTGGATCGCGATCAAACTTTTCTTGGAGTTTCCGGATGCCCCTTTGCATGGAGTGGATGAGGAATCGATACTCGCGATGATGAGGTGTGGTCGCGCCGGGCTTGAGTGACGGTTCGAAAGGGCCATAACTTTTGATCCCACCGTTGGATCGCGATCAAACTTTTATTGGAGTTTCGGATGCCCCTTTGCATTGAGTGGATGAGGAATCAATACTCGCCGATGATGAGGAGTTGTCGCGCCAGGCTTGAGTGACGGTTCGAAAGGGCCATAACTTTTGATCAGACCGTTGGATCGCGATCAAACTTTTTTGGAGTTTCCGGATGCCCCTTTGCATGGAGTGGATGAGGAATCGATACTCGGCGATGATGAGGTGCGGTCGCGCCAAGCTTGAGTGACGGTTCGAAAGGGCCATAACTTTTGATCCGCCGTTGGATCGCGATCAAACTTTCTTGGAGTTTTCGGATGCCCCTTTGCATGGAGTGGATGAGGAATCGATACTTCGGCGATGATGAGGTCTGGTCGCGCCAGGCTTGAGTGACAGTTCGAAAGGGCCATAACTTTTGATCCCACCGTTGGATCGCGATCAAACTTTTACTGGAGTTTCCAGATGCCCCTTTGCATGAAGTGGATGAGGAATGGATACTCCGATGATGAAGGTCTGGTCGCGCCAGGCTTGAGTGACGATTCGAAAGGGCCATAACTTTTGATCCGACCGTTGGATCGCGATCAAACTTTCTTTGGAGTTTCGGGTTGCCCTTTGCATGGAGTGGATGAGGAATCGATACTCGACGATGATGAGGTCTGGTCGCGCCAGGCTTGAGTGACGGTTCGAAAGGGCCATAACTTTTGTTCCAACCGTTGGATCGCGATCAAACTTTTCTTGGAGTTTCCGGATGCCCCTTTGCATGGAGTGGATGAGGAATCGATACTCGACGATGATGAGGTCGTCGCGGCCAGGCTTGAGTGACGGTTCGAAAGGGCCATAACTTTTGATCCTACCGTTGGATCGCGATCAAACTTTTACTGGAGTTTCCGGATGCCCCTTTGCATGAAGTGGATGAGTTATGGATACTCGATGATGATAAGGTCTAGTCGCGCCAGGCTTGAGTGACGGTTCGAAAGGGTCATAACTTTTGATCCGACCGTTGCATCGCGATCAAACTTTTCTGGAGTTTCCGGATGCCCTCTTTGCATGGAGTGGATGAGGAATCTATACTCGGCGATAATGAGGTGTGGTGCGCCAGGCTTTAGTGACGGTTTCGAAAGGGTCATAACTTTTGATCCGACCGTTGGATCGCGATCAAACTTTTACTGGATTTTCCGGATGCCCCTTTGCATGGAGTGGATGAGGAATCGATACTCGGCGATGATGAGAGTCCGGTCGCGCCAAGATTGAGTGACGGTTCGAAAGGGCCATAACTTTTGATCCGACCGTTGGATCGCGATCAAACTTTTTTGGGAGTTTCGGATGCCCCTTTGCATGGAGTGGATGAAGAATCGATACTCGGCGATGATGAGGTCTGGTCGCGCCAGCTTGGAGTGACGGTTCGAAAGGGCCATAACTTTTGATCCCACCTTGGATCGCGATCAAACTTTTATTGGAGTTTCCGGATGCCCGTTTGCATGAAGTGGATGAGGAATGGATACTCGGCGATGATAAGGTCTAGTCGCGCCAGGCTTGAGTGACGGTTCGAAAGGGCCATAACTTTTGATCCAACCGTTGGATCGCGATCAAACTTTTATCGAGTTTCCGGATGCCCCTTTGCGTGGAGTGGATGAGGAATCTATACTGGCGATGATGATGAGGTGTGGTCCCGCCAGGCTTGAGTGACGGTTCGAATGGGCCATAACTTTTGATCCGACCGGTTGGATCGCGATCAAACTTTTACTTGGAGTTTCCGGATGCCCCTTTGCATGGAGTGGATGAGGAATCGATACTCGGCGATGATGAGGTGCGGTCGCGCCGGGCTTGAGTGACGGTTCGAAAGGGCCATAACTTTTGATCCGACCGTTGGATCGCGATCAAACTTTTATTGGAGTTTCCGGATGCCCCCTTTGCATGAAGTGGATGAGGAATGGATACTCGATGATGATAAGGTCTAGTCGCGCCAGGCTTGAGTGACGGTTTGAAAGGGCCATAACTTTTGATCCGACCGTTGGATCGCGATCAAACTTTTACTGGATTTTCCGGATGCCCCTTTGCATGGAGTGGATGAGGAATCGATACTCGGCGATGATGAGGTCTGGTCGCGCCAGGCTTGAGTGATGGTTCGAAAGGGCCATAACTTTTGATCCGACCGTTGGATCGCGATCAAACTTTCTTGGAGTTTCCGGATGCCCCTTTGCATGGAGTGGATGAGGAATCGATACTCGGCGACGATGAGGTCTGGTCGCGCCAGGCTTGAGTGACGGTTCGAAAGGGCCATAACTTTTGATCCGACCGTTGGATCGCGATCCAACTTTTCTTGGAGTTTCCGGATGCCCCTTTGCATGGAGTGGATGAGGAATCGATACTCGGCGATGATGAGGTCTGGTCGCGCCAAGCTTGAGTGACGGTTCGAAAGGGCCATAACTTTTGATCCGACCGTTGGATCGCGATCAAACTTTTACTGGAGTTTCCGGATGCCCCTTTGCATGGAGTGGATGAGGAATCGATTCTGGCGATGATGATGAGGTCTGGTCGCGCCAGGCTTGAGTGACGGTTCGAAAGGGCCATAACTTTTGATCCGACCGTTGGATCGCGATCAAACTTTTACCTTGGAGTTTCGGATGCCCCTTTGCATGGAGTGGATGAGGAATCGATACTCGGCGATGATGAGGTTGGTCGCGCCAGGCTTGAGTGACGGTTCGAAGGGGCCATAACTTTTGATCCGACCGTTGGATCGCGATCAAACTTGTCTTGGAGTTTCCGGATGCCCTTTTGCATGGAATGGCATGAGGAATCGATACTCGATGATGATGAGGTCGGTCGCGCCAGGCTTGAGTGACCGGTTCGAAAGGGCCATAACTTTTGATCCGACCGTTGGATCGCGATCAAACTTTTACTGGAGTTTCCGGATGCCCCTTTGCATGGAGTGGATGAGGAATCTATACTCGGCGATGATGAGGTGTGGTCGCGCCAGGCTTGAGTGACGGTTTGAAAGGGTCATAACTTTTGATCCGACCGTTGGATCGCGATCAAACTTTTACTTGGAGTTTCCGGATGCCCATTTGCATGTAGTGGATGAGGAATCGATACTCGGCGATGATGAGGTGTGGTCGCGCCATGCTTGAGTGATGGATCGAAAGGGCCATAACTTTTGATCCGACCGTTGGATCGCGATCAAACTTTTGCTTGGATTTTCCGGATGCCCCTTTGCATGGAGTGGATGAGGAATCGATACTCGGATGATGATGAGGTCCGGTCGCGCCACTCTTGAGTGACGGTTCGAAAGGGCCATAACTTTTGATCCGACCGTTGGATCGCGATCAAACTTTTAGTGGAGTTTCCGGATGCCCTTTGCATGGAAGTGCATGAGGAATCGATACTCGATGATGATGAGGTCTGGTCGCGCCAGGCTTGAGTGACGATTCGAAAGGGGCACAACTTTTGATCCAACCGTTGGATCGCGATCAAACTTTTACTTGGAGTTTCGGATGCCCCTTTGTATGGAGTGCATGAGGAATCGATACTCGATGATGATGAGGTCTGGTCGCGCCAGGCTTGAGTGACGGTTCGAATGGGCCATAACTTTTGATCCGACCGTTGGATCGCGATCAAACTTTTACTGGAGTTTCCGAATGCCCCTTTGCATGGAGTGGATGAGGAATCGATACTCGGCGATGATGAGGTCTGGTCGCGCCAGGCTTGAGTGACGGTTCGAAAGGGTCATAACTTTTGATCCTACCGTTGGATCGCGATCAAACTTTTAGTGGAGTTTCCGGATGCCCGTTTGCATGAAGTGGATGAGTTATGGATACTCGATGATGATAAGGTCTAGTCGCGCCAGGCTTGAGTGACGGTTTGAAAGGGCCATAACTTTTGATCCGACCGTTGGATCGCGATCAAACTTTTACTGGAGTTTCCGGATGCCCCTTTGCATGGAGTGGATGAGGAATCGATACTCGGCGATGATGAGGTCGGTCGCGCCAAGCTTGAGTGATGGTTCGAAAGGGCCATAACTTTTGATCCGACCGTTGGATCGCGATCAAACTTTTACTCGGAGTTTCCGGATGCCCCTTTGTATGGAGTGGATGAGGAATCTATACTCGGCGATGATGAGGTGTGGTCGCGCTGTGCTTGAGTGACGGTTTGAAAGGGCCATAACTTTGGATCCGACCGTTGGATCGCGATCCAACTTTTACTGGATTTTTCGGATGCCCCTTTGTATGGTGTGGATGAGGAATCGATACTCGGCGATGATGAGGTCTGGTCGCGCCAAGCTTGAGTGACGGTTCGAAAGGGCCATAACTTTTGATCCGACCGTTGGATCGCGATCAAACTTTTACTGTAGTTTCCGGATGCCCGTTTGCATGGAGTGCATGAGGAATCGATACTCGATGATGATGAGGTCTGGTCACGCCACGCTTGAGTGACGGTTCGAAAGGGCCATAACTTTTGATCCGACCGTTGGATCGACATCAAACTTTTACTGGATTTTCCGGATGCCCCTTTACATGGAGTGGATGAGGAATCGATACTCGGCGATGATGAGGTCTTGTCGCGCCAGGCTTGAGTGACGGTTCGAAAGGGCCATAACTTTTGATCCGACCGTTGGATCGCGTTCAAACTTGTACTGGAGTTTCCGGATGCCCGTTTGCGTGGAATGCATGAGGAATCGATACTCGATGATGATGAGGTCTGGTCGCACCAGGCTTGAGCGACGGTTCGAAAGGGCCATAACTTTTGATCCCACCGTTGGATCGCGATCAAACTTTTACTAGAGTTTCCGGATGCCCCTTTGCATGGAGTGGATGAGGAATCTATACTCGCGATGATGAAGTGTGGTCGCGCCAGGCTTGAGTGACGGTTTGAAAGGGTCATAACTTTTGATCCGACCGTTGCATCGCGATCAAACTTTTACTGGATTTTCCGGATGCCCCTTTGCATGGAGTGGATGAGGAATCTATACTCGGCGATGATGAGGTGTGGTCGCGCCAGGCTTGAGTGACGGTTTGAAAGGGTCATAACTTTTGATCCGACCGTTGGATCGCGATCAAACTTTTACTGGAGTTTCCGGATGCCCCTTTGCATGGAGTGGATGAGGAATCGATACTCGGCGATGATGAGGTGTGGTCGCGCCAAGCTTGAGTAATGGTTCGAAAGGGCCATAACTTTTGATCCGACCGTTGGATCGCGATCAAACTTTTATTGGAGTTTCCGGATGCCCCTTTGCATGGAGTGGATGAGGAATCGATACTCGGCGATGATGAGGTCTGGTCGCGCCACTCTTGAGTGACGGTTCGAAAGGGCCATAACTTTTGATCCCACCGTTGGATCGCGATCAAACTTTTAGTGGAGTTTCCGGATGCCCGTTTGCATGAAGTGCATGAGGTATGGATACTCGATGATGATAGGTCTGGTCGCGCCAGGCTTGAGTGACGGTTCGAAAGGGCCACAACTTTTAATCCGACCGTTGGATCGCGATCAAACTTGTACTTTGGAGTTTCCGGATGCCCATTTGTATGGAGTACATGAGGAATCTATACTCGATGATGATGAGGTCCGGTCGCGCCGAGGCTTGAGTGACGGTTCGAAAGGGCCATAACTTTAGATCCGACCCGTTGGATCGCGATCAAACTTTTCTTGGAGTTTCCGGATGCCCCTTTGCATGGAGTGGATGAGGAATCGATACTCGGCGATGATGAGGTGCGGTCGCGCCAGGCTTGAGTGACGGTTCGAAAGGGCCATAACTTTTGATCCGACCGTTGGATCGCGATCAAACTTTTAGTGGAGTTTCCGGATGCCCGTTTGCATGAAGTGGATGAGTAATGGATACTCGTCGATGATAAGGTCTAGTCGCGCCGGGCTTGAGTGACGGTTTGAAAGGGTCATAACTTTTGATCCGACCGTTGCATCGCGATCAAACTTTCTTGGAGTTTCCGGATGCCCCTTTGTATGGAGTGGATGTGGAATCGATACTCGGCGATGATGAGGTGCAGTCGCGCCAAGGATTGAGTGATGGTTCGAAAGGGCCATAACTTTTGATCCGACCGTTGGATCGCCATCAAACTTTTACTGGAGTTTCCGAATGCCCCTTTGTATGGAGAGGATGAGGAATCTATACTCGGCGACGATGAGGTGTGGTCGCGCCAGGCTTGAGTGACGGTTCGAAAGGGCCATAACTTTGGATCCGACCGTTGGATCGCGATCCAACTTTCACTAGATTTTTCGGATGCCCCTTTGTATGGTGTGGATGAGGAATCGATACTCGGCGATGATGAGGTGTGGTCGCGCCAGGCTTGAGTGACGGTTCGAAAGGGCCATAACTTTTGATCCGACCGTTGGATCGCGTTCAAACTTTTACTGTAGTTTCCGGATGCCCGTTTGCATGGAATGCATGAGGAATCGATTCTCGATGATGATGTGGTCTGGTCACGCCACGCTTGAGTGACGGTTCGAAAGGGCCATAACTTTTGATCCGACCGTTGGATCGACATCAAACTTTTACTGGAGTTTCCGGATGCCCCTTTGCATGGAGTGGATGAGGAATCTATACTCGGGGATGATGAGGTGTGGTCGCGCCAGGCTTGAGTGACGGTTTGAAAGGGTCATAACTTTTGATCCGACCGTTGGATCGCGATCAAACTTTTCTTGGAGTTTCCGGATGCCCCTTTGTATGGAGTGGATGTGGAATCGATACTCGGCGATGATGAGGTCTGGTCGCGCCAAGATTGAGTAATGGTTTGAAAGGGCCATAACTTTTGATCCGACCGTTGGATCGCGATCAAACTTTTACTAGAGTTTCCGGATGCCCCTTTGCATGGAGTGGATGAGGAATCGATACTCGGCGATGATGAGGTCTGGTCGCGCCAGGCTTGAGTGACGGTTCGAAAGGGCCATAACTTTTGATCCGACCGTTGGATCGCGATCAAAGTTTTAGTGGATTTTCCGGATGCCCGTTTGCGTGGAATGCATGAGGAATCGATACTCGATGATGATGAGGTCTGGTCGCGCCAGGCTTGAGTGACGGTTCGAATGGGCCATAACTTTTGATCCGACCGTTGGATCGCGATCAAACTTTTACTAGAGTTTTCGGATGCCCCTTTGCATGGAGTGGATGAGGAATCTATACTCGGCGATGATGAGGTGTGGTCGCGCCAGGCTTGAGTGACGGTTCGAAAGGGCCATAACTTTTGATCCAACCGTTGGATCGCGATCAAACTTTTTCTTGGAGTTTCGGATGCCCTTTGCATGGAGTGGATGAGGAATCTATACTCGATGATGATGAGGTGTGGTCGCGCCGGGCTTGAGTGACGGTTCGAAAGGGCCATAACTTTTGATCCGACCGTTGGATCGCGATCAAACTTTCTTGGAGTTTCCGGATGCCCCTTTGCATGGAGTGGATGAGGAATCGATACTCGGCGATGATGAGGTGCGGTCGCGCCAGGCTTGAGTGGCGGTTCGAAAGGGTCATAACTTTTGATCCTACCGTTGGATCGCGATCAAACTTTTAGTGGAGTTTCCGGATGCCCGTTTGCATGAAGTGGATGAGTTATGGATACTCGATGATGATAAGGTCTAGTCGCGCCAGGCTTGAGTGACGGTTCGAAAGGGCCATAACTTTTGATCCGACCGTTGGATCGCGATCAAACTTTCTTGGAGTTTCCGGATGCCCCTTTGCATGGAGTGGATGAGGAATCGATACTCGGCGATGATGAGGTGCGGTCGCGCCAGGCTTGAGTGACGGTTCGAAAGGGCCATAACTTTTGATCCGACCGTTGGATCGCGATCAAACTTTTATTGGAGTTTCCGGATGCCCCTTTGCATGGAGTGGATGAGGAATCTATACTCGGCGATGATGAGGTGTGGTCGCGCCAGGCTTGAGTGACGGTTCGAAAGGGCCATAACTTTTGATCCGACCGTTGGATCGCGATCAAACTTTTACTGGAGTTTTCGGATGCCCCTTTGCATGGAGTGGATGAGGAATCGATACTCGGCGATGATGAGGTCTGGTCGCGCCAGGCTTGAGTGACGGTTCGAAAGGGCCATAACTTTTGATCCGACCGTTGGATCGCGATCAAACTTTTTGGAGTTTCCGGATGCCCTTTGCATGGAGTGGATGAGGAATCGATACTCGATGATGATGAGGTCTGGTCGCGCCAGGCTTGAGTGACGGTTCGAAAGGGCCATAACTTTTGATCCGACCGTTGGATCGCGATCAAACTTTTACTGGAGTTTCCGGATGCCCCTTTACATGGAGTGGATGAGGAATCGATACTCGGCGATGATGAGGTCTCGTCGCGCCAGGCTTGAGTGATGGTTCGAAAGGGCCCTAACTTTTGATCCGACCGTGGATCGCGTTCAAACTTTCTTGGAGTTTCCGGATGCCCTTTGCGTGGAGTGGATGAGGAATCGATACTCGATGATGATGAGGTGCAGTCGCGCCAGGCTTGAGTGACGGTTCGAAAGGGCCATAACTTTTGATCCCACCGTTGGATCGCGATCAAACTTTCTTGGAGTTTCCGGATGCCCCTTTGCATGGAGTGGATGAGGAATCTATACTCGGCGATGATGAAGTGTGGTCGCGCCAGGCTTGAGTGACGGTTTGAAAGGGTCATAACTTTTGATCCGACCGTTGCATCGCGATCAAACTTTTTTGGAGTTTCCGGATGCCCCTTTGCATGGAGTGGATGAGGAATCGATACTCGGCGATGATGAGGTGTGGTTGCGCCAGGCTTGAGTGACGGTTCGAAAGGGCCATAACTTTTGATCCGACCGTTGGATCGCGATCAAACTTTTACTATAGTTTCCGGATGCCCCTTTGCATGGAGTGGATGAGGAATCGATACTCGGCGATGATGAGGTGCAGTTGCGCCGGGCTTGAGTGACGGTTCGAAAGGGCCATAACTTTTGATCCTATCGTTGGATCGCGATCAAACTTTTAGTGGAGTTTCCGGATGCCCGTTTGCATGAAGTGGATGAGTTATGGATACTCGATGATGATAAGGTCTAGTCGCGCCAGGCTTGAGTGACGGTTTGAAAGGGTCATAACTTTTGATCCGACCGTTGGATCGCGATCAAACTTTTACTGGATTTTCCGGATGCCCCTTTGTATGGAGTGGATGAGGAATCGATACTCGGCGATGATGAGGTCTGGTCGCGCCACGATTGAGTAATGGTTCGAAAGGGCCATAACTTTTGATCCGACCGTTGGATCGCGATCAAACTTTTACTGGAGTTTCCGAATGCCCCTTTGCATGGAGTGGATGAGGAATCGATACTCGGCGATGATGAGGTGCGGTCGCGCCAGGCTTGAGTGACGGTTCGAAAGGGCCATAACTTTTGATCCGACCGTTGGATCGCGATCAAACTTTTACTGGAGTTTCCGGATGCCCCTTTGCATGAAGTGGATGAGGAATCTATACTCGGCGATGATGAGGTGTGGTCGCGCCAGGCTTGAGTGACGGTTTGAAAGGGTCATAACTTTTGATCCGACCGTTGGATCACGATCAAAGTTTTAGTGGATTTTCCGGATGCCCGTTTGCATGGAATGCATGAGGAATCGATACTCGATGATGATGAGGTCAGTCGCGCCCAGGCTTGAGTGACGGTTCGAATGGGCCATAACTTTTGATCCGACCGTTGGATCGCGATCAAACTTTTCTTGGAGTTTCCGGATGCCCCTTTGCATGGAGTGGATGAGGAATCTATACTCGGGGATGATGAGGTGTGGTCGCGCCAGGCTTGAGTGACGGTTTGAAAGGGTCATAACTTTTGATCCGACCGTTGCATCGCGATCAAACTTTTACTGGATTTTCCGGATGCCCCTTTGTATGGAGTGGATGTGGAATCGATACTCGGCGATGATGAGGTCTGGTCGCGCCAAGATTGAGTAATGGTTCGAAAGGGCCATAACTTTTGATCCGACCGTTGGATCGCGATCAAACTTTTACTGGAGTTTCCGAATGCCCCTTTGCATGGAGTGGATGAGGAATCGATACTCGGCGATGATGAGGTCTGGTCGCGCCAGGCTTGAGCGACGGTTCGAAAGGGCCATAACTTTGGATCCTACCGTTGGATCGCGATCAAAGTTTTAGTGGATTTTCCGGATGCCCGTTTGCGTGGAATGCATGAGGAATCGGTATTCGATGATGATGAGGTCTGGTCGCGCCAGGCTTGAGTGATGGTTCGAATGGGCCATAACTTTTGATCCGACCGTTAGATCGCGATCAAACTTTTACTAGAGTTTTCGGATGCCCCTTTGCATGGAGTGGATGAGGAATCTATACTCGGCGATGATGAGGTGTGGTCACGCCAGGCTTGAGTGACTGTTTGAAAGGGTCATAACTTTTGATCCGACCGTTGCATCGCGATCAAACTTTTACTGGATTTTCCGGATGCCCCTTTGTATGGAGTGGATGAGGAATCGATACTCGGCGATGATGAGGTCTGGTCGCGCCAAGATTGAGTAATGGTTCGAAAAGGCCAAAACTTTTGATCCGACCGTTGGATCGCGATCAAACTTTTACTGGAGTTTCCGAATGCTCCTTTGCATGGAGTGGATGAGGAATCGATACTCGGCAATGATGAGGTCTGGTCGCGCCAGGCTTGAGTGACGGTTCGAAAGGGTCATAACTTTTGATCCTACCATTGGATCGCGATCAAACTTTTAGTGGAGTTTCCGGATGCCCGTTTGCATGAAGTGGATGAGTTATGGATACTCGATGATGATAAGGTCTAGTCGCGCCAGGCTTGAGTGACGGTTCGAAAGGGCCATAACTTTTGATCCCACCGTTGGATCGCGATCAAACTTTTCTTGGAGTTTCCGGATGCCCCTTTGCATGGAGAGGATGAGGAATCTATACTCGGCGATGATGAGGTGTGGTCGCGCCAGGCTTGAGTGACGGTTTGAAAGGGCCATAACTTTGGATCCGACCGTTGGATCGCGATCCAACTTTTACTGGATTTTTCGGATGCCCCTTTGTATGGTGTGGATGAGGAATCGATACTCGGCGATGATGAGGTGCAGTCGCGCCACGATTGAGTGACGGTTCGAAAGGGCCCTAACTTTTGATCCGACCGTTGGATCGCGTTCAAACTTTTACTGGAGTTTCCGGATGCCCGTTTGCATGGAATGCATGAGGAATCGATTCTCGATGATGATGTGGTCTGGTCACGCCACGCTTGAGTGACGGTTCGAAAGGGCCATAACTTTTGATCCGACCGTTGGATCGCGATCAAACTTTTACTGGATTTTCCGGATGCCCCTTTGTATGGAGTGGATGAGGAATCGATACTCGGCGATGATGAGGTCTGGTCGCGCCAAGATTGAGTAATGGTTCGAAAGGGCCATAACTTTTGATCCGACCGTTGGATCGCGTTCAAACTTGTACTGGAGTTTCCGGATGCCCGTTTACGTGGAATGCATGAGGAATCGATACTCGATGATGATGAGGTCTGGTCGCGCCAGGCTTGAGGGACGGTTCGAAAGGGTCATAACTTTTGATCCGACCGTTGGATCGCGATCAAACTTTCTTGGATTTTCCGGATGCCCCTTTGTATGGAGTGGATGAGGAATCGATACTCGGCGATGATGAAGTCTGGTCGCGCCAAGATTGAGTAATGGTTTGAAAGGGCCATAACTTTTGATCCGACCGTTGGATCGCGTTCAAACTTGTACTGGAGTTTCCGGATGCCCGTTTGCGTGGAATGCATGAGGAATCGATACTCGATGATGATGAGGTCTGGTCGCGCCAGGCTTGAGGGACGGTTCGAATGGGCCATAACTTTTGATCCGACCGTTGGATCGCGATCAAACTTTCTTTGGAGTTTCCGGATGCCCCTTTGCATGGAGTGGATGAGGAATCTATACTCGGCGATGATGAGGTGTGGTCACGCCAGGCTTGAGTGACGGTTTGAAAGGGTCATAACTTTTGATCCGACCGTTGCATCGCGATCAAACTTTTACTTGGATTTTCCGGATGCCCCTTTGTATGGAGTGGATGAGGAATCGATACTCGGCGATGATGAGGTCCGGTCGCGCCAAGATTGAGTAATGGTTCGAAAAGGCCAAAACTTTTGATCCGACCGTTGGATCGCGATCAAACTTTTACTGGAGTTTCCGAATGCTCCTTTGCATGGAGTGGATGAGGAATCGATACTCGGCAATGATGAGGTGCGGTCGCGCCAGGCTTGAGTGACGGTTCGAAAGGGTCATAACTTTTGATCCTACCATTGGATCGCGATTAAACTTTTAGTGGAGTTTCCGGATGCCCGTTTGCATGAAGTGGATGAGTTATGGATACTCGATGATGATAAGGTCTAGTCGCGCCAGGCTTGAGTGACGGTTCAAAAGGGCCATAACTTTTGATCCCACCGTTGGATCGCGATCAAACTTTTACTGGAGTTTCCGGATGCCCCTTTGTATGGAGAGGATGAGGATCTATACTCGGCGATGATGAGGTGTGGTCGCGCCAGGCTTGAGTGACGGTTCGAAAGGGCCATAACTTTGGATCCGACCGTTAGATCGCGATCCAACTTTCACTGGATTTTGCGGATGCCCTTTGTATGGTGTGGATGAGGAATCGATACTCGGCGATGATGAGGTCTGGTCGCGCCACGATTGAGTGACGGTTCGAAAGGGCCCTAACTTTTGATCCGACCGTTGGATCGCGTTCAAACTTTTACTGTAGTTTCCGGATGCCCGTTTGCATGGAATGCATGAGGAATCGATTCTCGATGATGATGTGGTCTGGTCACGCCACGCTTGAGTGACGGTTCGAAAGGGCCATAACTTTTGATCCGACCGTTGGATCGCGATCAAACTTTTCTTGGATTTTCCGGATGCCCCTTTGTATGGAGTGGATGAGGAATCGATACTCGGCGATGATGAGGTGTGCGGTCGCGCCAAGATTGAGTAATGGTTCGAAAGGGCCATAACTTTTGATCCGACCGTTGGATCGCGTTCAAACTTTTACTTGGAGTTTCCGGATGCCCCTTTACGTGGAGTGCATGAGGAATCGATACTCGATGATGATGAGGTGCGGTCGCGCCAGGCTTGAGGGACGGTTCGAAAGGGTCATAACTTTTGATCCGACCGTTGGATCGCGATCAAACTTTTACTGGATTTTCCGGATGCCCCTTTGTATGGAGTGGATGAGGAATCGATACTCGGCGATGATGAAGTCCCGGTCGCGCCAAGATTGAGTAATGGTTTGAAAGGGCCATAACTTTTGATCCGACCGTTGGATCGCGTTCAAACTTTCTTGGAGTTTCCGGATGCCCGTTTGCATGGAATGGATGAGGAATCGATACTCGATGATGATGAGGGTGCGGTCGCGCCAAGGCTTGAGTGACGGTTCGAATGGGCCATAACTTTTGATCCGACCGTTGGATCGCGATCAAACTTTTATTGGAGTTTCCGCATGCCCCTTTGCATGGAGTGGATGAGGAATCTATACTCGGCGATGATGAGGTGTGGTCACGCCAGGCTTGAGTGACGGTTTGAAAGGGTCATAACTTTTGATCCGACCGTTGCATCGCGATCAAACTTTTACTGGATTTTCCGGATGCCCCTTTGTATGGAGTGGATGAGGAATCGATACTCGGCGATGATGAGGTCTGGTCGCGCCAAGATTGAGTAATGGTTCGAAAGGGCCAAAACTTTTGATCCGACCGTTGGATCGCGATCAAACTTTTACTTGGAGTTTCCGAATGCCCCTTTGCATGGAGTGGATGAGGAATCGATACTCGGCGATGATGAGGTCGCGTCGCGCCAGGCTTGAGTGACGGTTCGAAAGGGTCATAACTTTTGATCCTACCGTTGGATCGCGATCAAACTTTTAGTGGAGTTTCCGGATGCCCGTTTGCATGAAGTGGATGAGTTATGGATACTCGATGATGATAAGGTCTAGTCGCGCCAGGCTTGAGTGACGGTTCGAAAGGGCCATAACTTTTGATCCGACCGTTGGATCGCGTTCAAACTTGTTCTGGAGTTTCCGGATGCCCCTTTGCATGGAGTGGATGAGGAATCGATACTCGGCGATGATGAGGTGTGGTCGCGCCAGGCTTGAGTGACGGTTCGAAAGGGCCATAACTTTTGATCCGACCATTGGATCGCGATCAAAATTTTCTTGGAGTTTCCGGATGCCCCTTTGTATGGAGTGGATGAGGAATCGATACTCGGCGATGATGAGGTGCAGTCGCGCCAGGCTTGAGTGACGGTTCGAAAGGGCCATAACTTTTGATCCGACCGTTGGATCGCGTTCAAACTTTTCTTGGAGATTCCGGATGCCCGTTTGCATGGAGTGGATGAGGAATTGATTCTCGATGATGATGTGGTCTGGTCGCGCCAGGCTTGAGTGACGATTTGAAAGGGCCATAACTTTTGATCCGACCGTTGGATCGCGATCAAACTTTCTTGGAGTTTCCGGATGCCCCTTTGCATGGAGTGGATGAGGAATCGATACTCGGCGATGATGAAGGTGCGGTCGCGCCAAGATTGAGTAATGGTTTGAAAGGGCCATAACTTTTGATCCGACCGTTGGATCGCGTTCAAACTTGTACTGGAGTTTCCGGATGCCCGTTTGCGTGGAATGCATGAGGAATCGATACTCGATGATGATGAGGTCTGGTCGCGCCAGGCTTGAGTGACGGTTCGAATGGGCCATAACTTTTGATCCGACCGTTGGATCGCGATCAAACTTTTTCTGGAGTTTCCGGTTGCCCTTTTGCATGGAGTGGATGAGGAATCTATACTCGGCGATGATGAAGTGTGGTCGCGCCAGGCTTGAGTGACGGTTCGAATGGGCCATAACTTTTGATCCGACCGTTGGATCGCGATCAAACTTTTACTTGGAGTTTCCGGATGCCCCTTTGTATGGAGTGGATGAGGAATCGATACTCGGCGATGATGAGGTCTGGTCGCGCCAAGATTGAGTAATGGTTCGAAAGGGCCATAACTTTTGATCCGACGAGTTGGATCGCGTTCAAACTTTCTTGTAGTTTCCGGATGCCCGTTTGCATGGAATGCATGAGGAATCGATTCTCGATGATGATGTGGTGTGCAGCCACGCCAGGCTTGAGTGACGGTTTGAAAGGGCCATAACTTTTGATCCGACCGTTGGATCGACATCAAACTTTACTGGATTTTCCGGATGCCCCTTTACATGGAGTGGATGAGGAATCGATACTCGGCGATGATGAGGTCTGGTCGCGCCAGGCTTGAGTGACGGTTCGACAGGGCCATAACTTTTGATCCGACCGTTGGATCGCGGTCAAACTTTTACTGGAGTTTCCGGATGCTCCTTTGCATGTAGTGGATGAGGAATCGATACTCGGTGATGATGAGGTCTGGTCGCGCCAGGCTTGAGTGACGTTTGGAAAGGGCCACAGCTTTTGATCCAATCATTGGATCGCGAACAAACTTTTACTGCAGTTTCTGGATGCCCCTTTGGATGGAATGGATGAGGAATCTATACTCGATGATGATGAGGTCTGGTCGCGCCAGGCTTGAGTGACGGTTCGAAAGGGCCATAACTTTTGATCCGACCGTTGGATCGCGATCAAGCTTTCTTGGAGTTTCCGGATGCCCCTTTGCATGGAGTGGATGAGGAATCGATACTCGGCAATGATGAGGTGCTGGTCGCGCCAAGCTTGAGTGACGGTTCGAAAGGGCCACAACTTTTGATCCGACCGTTGGATCGCGATCAAACTTTTCTTGGAGCTTCCGGATGCTCCTTTGCATGGAGTGGATGAGGAATCGATACTCGGCGATGATGAGGCGGTGGCGCGCCGGGCTTGAGTGACGGTTCGAAAGGGCCCTAACTTTTGATCCGATCGTTGGATCGCGATCAAACTTTTACTAGAGTTTCCGGATGCTCCTTTGCATGGAGTGGATGAGGAATCGATACTCGGCGATGATGAGGTCTGGTCGCGCCATGCTTGAGTGACGGTTCGAAAGGGCCCTAACTTTTGATCCGACCGTTGGATCGCGATCAAACTTTTACTGGATTTTCCGGATGCCCCTTTGTATGGAGTGGATGAGGAATCGATACTCGGCGATGATGAGGGTGCGGTCGCGCCAAGATTGAGTAATGGTTCGAAAGGGCCATAACTTTTGATCCGACGCGTTGGATCGCGTTCAAACTTGTACTTGGAGTTTCCGGATGCCCGTTTACATGGAGTGCATGAGGAATCGATACTCGATGATGATGAGGTGCGGTCGCGCCAGGCTTGAGTGACGGTTCGAAAGGGCCATAACTTTTGATCCGACCGTTGGATCGCGATCAAACTTTTACTGGAGCTTCCGGATGCTCCTTTGCATGGAGTGGATGAGGAATCGATACTCGGCGATGATAAGGTGTGGTCGCGCCAGGCTTGAGTGACGGTTCGAAAGGGCCATAACTTTTGATCCGATCGTTGGATCGCGATCAAACTTTTACTAGAGTTTCCGGATGCTCCTTTGCATGGAGTGGATGAGGAATCGATACTCGGCGATGATGAGGTCTGGTCGCGCCATGCTTTTGTGACGGTTCGAAAGGGCCATAACTTTTGATCCGACCGTTGGATCGCGATCAAACTTTTATTGGAGTTTCCGGATGCCCCTTTGTATGGAGTGGATGAGGAATCGATACTCGGCGATGATGAGGTCTGGTCGCGCCAAGATTGAGTAATGGTTCGAAAGGGCCATAACTTTTGATCCGACGAGTTGGATCGCGTTCAAACTTGTACTGGAGTTTCCGGATGCCCGTTTGCATGGAGTGCATGAGGAATCGATACTCGATGATGATGAGGTGCGGTCACGCCAGGCTTGAGTGACGGTTTGAAAGGGCCATAACTTTTGATCCGACCGTTGGATCGCGATCAAACTTTTTTGGATTTTCCGGATGCCCCTTTGCATGGAGTGGATGAGGAATCGATACTCGGCGATGATGAGGTCTGGTCGCGCCAGGCTTGAGTGACGGTTCGAAAGGGCCATAACTTTTGATCCGACCGTTGGATCGCGATCAAACTTTTACTGGAGTTTCCGGATGCTCCTTTGCATGTAGTGGATGAGGAATCGATACTCGGTGATGATGAGGTGCGGTCGCGCCAGGCTTGAGTGACGGTTTGGAAAGGGCCATAACTTTTGATCCAACCGTTGGATCGCGATCAAACTTTTACTGCGGTTTCCGGATGCCCCTTTGCATGGAGTGGATGAGGAATCTATACTCGGCGATGATGATGAGGTGTGGTCGCGCCGGGCTTGAGTGACGGTTCGAAAGGGCCATAACTTTTGATCCGACCGTTGGATCGCGATCAAGCTTTTCTGGAGTTTCGGATGCCCCTTTGCATGGAGTGGATGAGGAATCGATACTCGGCGATGATGAGGTGTGGTCGCGCCAAGATTGAGTGACGGATCGAAAGGGCCATAACTTTTGATCCGACCGTTGGGTCGCGATCAAACTTTCTTGGAGTTTCCGGATGCTCCTTTGCATGGAGTGGATGAGGAATCGATACTCGGCGATGATGAGGTCTGGTCGCGCCAGGCTTGAGTGACGGTTCGAAAGGGCCATAACTTTTGATCCGATCGTTGGATCGCGATCAAACTTTTACTAGAGTTTCCGGATGCTCCTTTGCATGGAGTGGATGAGGAATCGATACTCGGCGATGATGAGGTCTGGTCGCGCCAGGCTTGAGTGACGGTTCGAAAGGGCCCTAACTTTTGATCCGACCGTTGGATCGCGATCAAACTTTTCTTGGAGTTTCCGGATGCCCCTTTGCATGGAGTGGATGAGGAATCGATACTCGGCGATGATAAGGTGCAGTCGCACCGGGCTTGAGTGACGGTTCGAAAGGGCCACAACTTTTGATCCAATCGTTGGATCGCGATCAAACTTTTACTAGAGTTTCCGGATGCTCCTTTGCATGGAGTGGATGAGGAATCGATACTCGGCGATGATGAGGTGCGGTCGCGCCAGGCTTGAGTGATAGTTCGAAAGGGCCATAACTTTTGATCCGACCGTTGGATCGCGATCAAACTTTCTTGGAGTTTCCGGATGCCCCTTTGCATGGAGTGGATGAGGAATCGATACTCGGCGATGATGAGGTGCGGTCGCTCCAGGCTTGAGTGACGGTTTGAAAGGGCCCTAACTTTTGATCCGACCGTTGGATCGCGATCAAACTTTTACTGGAGTTTCCGGATGCCCCTTTGCATGGAGTGGATGAGGAATCGATACTCGGCGATGATGAGGTCTGGTCGCGCCAGGCTTGAGTGACGGTTCGAAAGGGCCATAACTTTTGATCCGACCGTTGGATCGCGATCAAACTTTTACTGGAGTTTCTGGATGCCCCTTTGCATGGAGTGGATGAGGCATCGATACTCGGCAATGATGAGGTCTGGTCGAGCCAAGATTGAGTGATGGTTCGAAAGGACCATAACTTTTGATCCGACCGTTGGATCGCGATCAAACTTTTACTGGAGCTTCCGGATTCTCCTTTGCATAGAGTGGATGAGGAATCGATACTCGGCGATGATAAGGCCTGGTCGCGCCAGGCTTGAGTGACGGTTCGAAAGGGCCCAAACTTTTGATCCGACCGTTGGATCGCGATCAAACTTTTACTAGAGTTTCCGGATGCTCCTTTGCATGGAGTGGATGAGGAATCGATACTCGGCGATGATGAGGTCTGGTCGCGCCAGGCTTGAGTGACGGTTCGAAAGGGCCCTAACTTTTGATCCTACCGTTGGATCGCGATCAAACTTTTACTGGAGTTTACGGATGCCCCTTTGCATGGAGTGGATGAGGAATCGATACTCGACGATGATAAGGTCTGGTCGCACCAGGCTTGAGTGACGGTTCGAAAGGGCCCTAACTTTTGATCCGACCGTTGGATCGCGATCAAACTTTTACTAGAGTTTCCGGATACTCCTTTGCATGGAGTGGATGAGGAATCGATACCCGGCGATGATGAGGTGCGGTCGCGCCAGGCTTGAGTGACGGTTCGAAAGGGACATAACTTTTGATCCAACCGTTGGAGCGATCAAACTTTTACTGGAGTTTCCGGATGCCCCTTTGCATGGAGTGGATGAGGAATCGATACTTGGCGATGATGAGGTCTGGTCGCGCCAGGCTTGACTGACGGTTCGAAAGGGCCATAACTTTTGATCCCACCATTGGATCGCGATCAAACTTTTACTGGAGTTTCCGGATTCTCCTTTGCATAGAGTGGATGATGAGGTCTGGTCGCGCCAAGATTGAGTGACGGTTCGAAAGGGCCACAACTTTTGATCCAATCGTTGGATCGCGATCAAACTTTTACTGGAGTTTCCGGATGCCCCTTTGCATGGAGTGGATGAGGAATCGATACTCGGCGATGATAAGGTCTGGTCACGCCAGGCTTGAGTGATGTTTCTAAACGGCCATAACTTTTGATCCGACCGTTAGATCGCGATGAAACTTTCTTGGAGTTTTCGAATGCCCCTTTGCATGGAGTGGATGAGGAATTGATACTCGGCGATGATGAGGTCTGGTCGAGCCAGGCTTGAGAGACGGTTCGAAAGGGCCATAACTTTTGATCCCACCGTTGGATCGCGATCAAAGTTTTAGTGGAGTTTCCGGATGCCCGTTTGCATGAAGTGCATGAGGTATGGATACTCGATGATGATAAGGTCTAGTCGCGCTAGGCTTGAGTGACGATATGAGGAATCGGCGATGATGAGGTGTGGTCGCCCAGGCTTGAGTGACGGTTCGAAAGGGTCATAACTTTTGATCCGACTGTTGGATCGCGATAAAGCTTTTACTGGAGTTTCTGGATGCCCCTTTGCATGGAGTGGATGAGGAATCGATACTCGGCGATGATGAGGTCTGGTCGCGCCAAGATTGAGTGACGGTTCGAAAGGGCCATAACTTTTGATCCGACTGTTGGATCGCGATCAAACTTTTACTGGAGCTTCCGGATGCTCCTTTGCATGGAGTGGATGAGGAATCGATACTCGGCGATGATAAGGCCTGGTCGCGCCGGGCTTGAGTGACGGTTCGAAAGGGCCCAAACTTTTGATCCGACCGTTGGATCGCGATCAAACTTTTACGAGAGTTTCCGGATGCTCCTTTGCATGGAGTGGATGAGGAATCGATACTCGGCGATGATGAGGTCTGGTCGCGCCGGGCTTGAGTGACGGTTCGAAAGGGCCCTAACTTTTGATCCTACCGTTGGATCGCGATCAAACTTTTCTGGAGTTTACGGATGCCCCTTTGCATGGAGTGGATGAGGAATCGATACTCGACGATGATGAGGTCTGCGGTCGCGCCAGGCTTGAGTGACGGTTTGAAAGGGCCCTAACTTTTGATCCGACCGTTGGATCGCGATCAAACTTTTACTGGAGTTTCCGGATGACCCTTTGCATGGAGTGGATGAGGAATCGATACTCGGCGATGATGAGGTCTGGTCGCGCCAGGCTTGAGTGACGGTTCTAAACGGCCATAACTTTTGATCCGACCGTTAGATCGCGATGAAACTTTTACTGGAGTTTTCGAATGCCCCTTTGCATGGAGTGGATGAGGAATTGATACTCGGCGATGATGAGGTCGGGTCGAGCCAGGCTTGAGAGACGGTTTGAAAGGGCCATAACTTTTGATCCCACCGTTGGATCGCGATCAAAGTTTTAGTGGAGTTTCCGGATGCCCGTTTGCATGAAGTGCATGAGGTATGGATACTCGATGATGATAAGGTCTAGTCGCGCTAGGCTTGAGTGACGATATGAGGAATCGATACCCGGCGGTGAACGGGGTCTGGTCGAGCCAGGCTTGAGTGACGGTTCGAAAGGGCCATAACTTTTGATCCGTCTGTTGGATCGCGATAAAGCTTTTACTGGAGTTTCTGGATGCCCCTTTGCATGGAGTGGATGAGGAATCGATACTCGGCAATGATGAGGTCTGGTCGAGCCAAGATTGAGTGACGGTTCGAAAGGGCCATAACTTTTGATCCGACCGTTGGATCGCGATCAAACTTTTACTGGAGCTTCCGGATGCTCCTTTGCATGGAGTGGATGAGGAATCGATACTCGGCGATGATAAGGCCTGGTCGCGCCAGGCTTGAGTGACGGTTCGAAAGGGCCCAAACTTTTGATCCGACCGTTGGATCGCGATCAAACTTTTACTGGAGTTTCCGGATGCTCCTTTGCATGGAGTGGATGAGGAATCGATACTCGGCGATGATGAGGTGTCGGTCGCGCCAGGCTTGAGTGACGGTTCGAAAGGGCCCTAACTTTTGATCCTACCGTTGGATCGCGATCAAACTTTCTTGGAGTTTCCGGATGCCCCTTTGCATGGAGTGGATGAGGAATCGATACTCGACGATGATGAGGTGCGGTCGCTCCGGGCTTGAGTGACGGTTTGAAAGGGCCCTAACTTTTGATCCGACCGTTGGATCGCGATCAAACTTTTTACGAGAGTTTCCGGATGCTCCTTTGCATGGAGTGGATGAGGAATCGATACTCGGCGATGATGAGGTCTGGTCGCGCCGAGGCTTGAGTGACGGTTCGAAAGGGCCCTAACTTTTGATCCGACCGTTGGATCGCGATCAAACTTTTACTGGAGTTTACGGATGCCCCTTTGCATGGAGTGGATGAGGAATCGATACTCGACGATGATGAGGTCTGGTCGCTCCAGGCTTGAGTGACGGTTTGAATGGGCCCTAACTTTTGATCCGACCGTTGGATCGCGATCAAACTTTTACTGGAGTTTCCGGATGCCCCTTTGCATGGAGTGGATGAGGAATCGATACTCGGCGATGATGAGGTGTCGGTCGCGCCAGGCTTGAGTGACGGTTCGAAAGGGCCATAACTTTTGATCCGGCGGTTGGATCGCGATCAAACTTTTACTGGAGTTTCCGGATGCCCTTTGCATGGAGTGGATGAGGAATCGATACTCGGCGATGATGAGGTGCGGTCGCGCCGGGCTTGGGTGACGGTTCTAAACGGCCATAACTTTTGTTCCGACCGTTAGATCGCGATGAAACTTTTACTGGAGTTTTCGAATGCCCCTTTGCATGGCGTGGATGAGGAATTGATACTCGGCGATGATGAGGTCGGGTCGAGCAGGCTTGAGAGACGGTTTGAAAGGGCCATAACTTTTGATCCCACCGTTGGATCGCGATCAAAGTTTTAGTGGAGTTTCCGGATGCCCGTTTGCATGAAGTGCATGAGGTATGGATACTCGGCGATGATAAGGTCTAGTCGCGCCTAGGGCTTGAGTGACGGTATGAAAGGGCCATAACTTTTGATCCGTCCGTTGGATCGCGATAAAGCTTTTACTTGGAGTTTCCGGATGCCCCTTTGCATGGAGTGGATGAGGAATCGATACTCGGCAATGATGAGGTCTGGTCGAGCCAAGATTGAGTGACGGTTCGAAAGGGCCACAACTTTTGATCCGACCGTTGGATCGCGATCAAACTTTCTTGGAGCTTCCGGATGCTCCTTTGCATGGAGTGGATGAGGAATCGATACTCGGCGATGATAAGGCCTGGTCGCGCCAGGCTTGAGTGACGGTTCGAAAGGGCCCAAACTTTTGATCCGACCGTTGGATCGCGATCAAACTTTTACTAGAGTTTCCGGATGCTCCTTTGCATGGAGTGGATGAGGAATCGATACTCGGCGATGATGAGGTCTGGTCGCGCCAGGCTTGAGTGACGGTTCGAAAGGGCCCTAACTTTTGATCCGACCGTTGGATCGCGATCAAACTTTTCCTGGAGTTTACGGATGCCCCTTTGCATGGAGTGGATGAGGAATCGATACTCGACGATGATGAGGTCTTGTCGCGCCAGGCTTGAGTGACGGTTTGAAAGGGCCCTAACTTTTGATCCGACCGTTGGATCGCGATCAAACTTTACTGGAGTTTCCGGATGCCTCTTTGCATGGAGTGGATGAGGAATCGATACTCGGCGATGATGAGGTGCGGTCGCGCCAGGCTTGAGTGACGGTTCGAAAGGGCCATAACTTTTGATCCGACCGTTGGATCGCGATCAAACTTTTACTGGAGTTTCCGGATGACCCTTTGCATGGAGTGGATGAGGAATCGATACTCGGCGATGATGAGGTCTGGTCGCGCCAGGCTTGAGTGACGGTTCGAAAGGGCCATAACTTTTGATCCGACCGTTGGATCGCGATCAAACTTTTACTGGAGTTTCCGAATGCCCCTTTGCATGGAGTGGATGAGGAATCGATACTCGGCGATGATGAGGTCTGGTCGCGCCAGGCTTGAGTGACGGTTCGAAAGGGCCATAACTTTTGATCCACCGTTGGATCGCGATCAAAGTTTTAGTGGAGTTTCCGGATGCCCTTTGCATGAAGTGCATGAGGAATCGATACTCGACGATGATAAGGTCTAGTCGCGCCAGGCTTGAGTGACGGTTCGAAAGGGCCATAACTTTTGATCCGACCGTTGGATCGCGATCAAGCTTTTCTTGGAGTTTCCGGATGCCCCTTTGCATGGAGTGGATGAGGAATCGATACTCGGCGATGATGAGGTCGGTCGCGCCAAGGCTTGAGTGACGGTTCGAAAGGGCCATAACTTTTGATCCGACCGTTGGATCGCGATCAAACTTTTCCTGGAGTTTCCGGATGCTCCTTTGCATGGAGTGGATGAGGAATCGATACTCGGCGATGATGAGTTCTGGTCGCGCCAGGCTTGAGTGACGGTTCGAAAGGGCCACAACTTTTGATCCGACCGTTGGATCGCGATCAAACTTTTACTGGAGTTTCCGGATGCTCCTTTGCATGGAGTGGATGAGGAATCGATACTCGGCGATGATGAGGTGTCGGTCGCGCCGGGCTTGAGTGACGGTTCGAAAGGGCCCTAACTTTTGATCCGACCGTTGGATCGCGATCAAACTTTTACTTGGAGTTTCCGGATGCCCCTTTGCATGGAGTGGATGAGGAATCGATACTCGACGATGATGAGGTCCGGTCGCGCCGGGCTTGAGTGACGGTTCGAAAGGGCCATAACTTTTGATCCGACCGTTGGATCGCGATCAAACTTTTACTGGAGTTTCCGGATGCCTCCTTTGCATGGAGTGGATGAGGAATCGATACTCGGCGATGATGAGGTGCAGTCGCGCCAGGCTTGAGTGACGGTTCGAAAGGGCCATAACTTTTGATCCGACCGTTGGATCGCGATCAAACTTTTACTGGAGTTTCCGGATGCTCCTTTGCATGGAGTGGATGAGGAATCGATACTCGGCGATGATGAGGTATGGTCGCGCCAGGCTTGAGTGACGGTTCGAAAGGGCCATAACTTTTGATCCGACCGTTGGATCGCGATCAAACTTTTACTGGAGTTTCCGGATGCCTCCTTTGGATGGAGTGGATGAGGAATCGATACTCGGCGATGATGAGGTCTGGTCGCGCCAGGCTTGAGTGACGGTTCGAAAGGGCCATAACTTTTGATCCGACCGTTGGATCGCGATCAAACTTTTACTGGAGTTTCCGGATGCTCCTTTGCATGGAGTGGATGAGGAATCGATACTCGGCGATGATGAGGTACTGCCGCGCCAAGATTGAGTGACGGTTCGAAAGGGCCATAACTTTTGATCCGACCGTTGGATCGCGATCAAACTTTTCTTGGAGTTTCCGGATGCCCTTTGCATGGAGTGGATGAGGAATCGATACTCGGCGATGATAAGGTCGGTCGCGCCAAGGCTTGAGTGACGGTTCGAAAGGGCCATAACTTTTGATCCGACCGTTGGATCGCGATCAAACTTTTCTTGGAGTTTCGGATGCCCCTTTGCATGGAGTGGATGAGGAATCGATACTCGGCGATGATGAGGTGCGGTCGCGCCAGGCTTGAGTGACGTTTGGAAAGGGCCATAACTTTTGATCCGACCGTTGGATCGCGATCAAACTTTTAGTGGAGTTTCCGGATGCCCCTTTGCATGGAGTGGATGAGGAATCGATACTCGGCGATGATGAATGCGGTACTGGTCGCGCCAGGCTTGAGTGACGGTTCGAAAGGGCCATAACTTTTGATCCGACCGTTGGATCGCGATCAAACTTTTACTGGAGTTTCCGGATGCCTCCTTTGCATGGAGTGGATGAGGAATCGATACTCGGCGATGATGAGGTGCAGTCGCGCCAGGCTTGAGTGACGGTTCGAAAGGGCCATAACTTTTGATCCGACCGTTGGATCGCGATCAAACTTTTACTGGAGTTTCCGGATGCCCCTTTGCATGGAGTGGATGAGGAATCGATACTCGGCGATGATGAGGTCCGGGTCGCGCCAGGCTTGAGTGACGGTTCGAAAGGGCCATAACTTTTGATCCGACCGTTGGATCGCGATCAAACTTTTCCTGGAGTTTCCGGATGCCCCTTTGCATGGAGTGGATGAGGAATCGATACTCGGCGATGATGAGGTCTGAGTCGCGCCAGGCTTGGTGACGGTTCGAAAGGGCCATAACTTTTGATCCGACCGTTGGATCGCGATCAAACTTTCTTGGAGTTTCCGGATGCCCCTTTGCATGGAGTGGATGAGGAATCGATACTCGGCGATGATGAGGTCTGGTCGCGCCAGGCTTGAGTGACGGTTCGAAAGGGCCCTAACTTTTGATCCGACCGTTGGATCGCGATCAAACTTTTCTTGGAGTTTCCGGATGCCTCCTTTGCATGGAGTGGATGAGGAATCGATACTCGGCGATGATGAGGTCTGGTCGCGCCAGGCTTGAGTGACGGTTCGAAAGGGCCATAACTTTTGATCCGACCGGTTGGATCGCGATCAAACTTTTTACTGGAGTTTCCGGATGCCCCTTTGCATGGAGTGGATGAGGAATCGATACTCGGCGATGATGAGGTGCGGTCGCGCCAGGCTTGAGTGACGGTTCGAAAGGGCCATAACTTTTGATCCGACCGTTGGATCGCGATCAAACTTTTCTTGGAGTTTCCGGATGCCCCTTTGCATGGAGTGGATGAGGAATCGATACTCGGCGATGATGAGGTCAGTCGCGCCAGGCTTGAGTGACGGTTCGAAAGGGCCATAACTTTTGATCCGACCGTTGGATCGCGATCAAACTTTTACTGGAGTTTCCGGATGCTCCTTTGCATGGAGTGGATGAGGAATCGATACTCGGCGATGATGAGGTCTGGTCGCGCCAGGCTTGAGTGACGGTTCGAAAGGGCCATAACTTTTGATCCGACCGTTGGATCGCGATCAAACTTTTACTGGAGTTTCCGGATGCTCCTTTGCATGGAGTGGATGAGGAATCGATACTCGGCGATGATGAGGTCTGGTCGCGCCAGGCTTGAGTGACGGTTCGAAAGGGCCATAACTTTTGATCCGACCGTTGGATCGCGATCAAACTTTTACTGGAGTTTCCGGATGCCCCTTTGCATGGAGTGGATGAGGAATCGATACTCGGCGATGATGAGGTCCGGTCGCGCCAGGCTTGAGTGACGGTTCGAAAGGGCCATAACTTTTGATCCGACCGTTGGATCGCGATCAAACTTTTCTTGGAGTTTCCGGATGCCCCTTTGCATGGAGTGGATGAGGAATCGATACTCGGCGATGATGAGGTGCAGTCGCGCCAGGCTTGAGTGACGGTTCGAAAGGGCCATAACTTTTGATCCGACCGTTGGATCGCGATCAAACTTTTACTGGAGTTTCCGGATGCTCCTTTGCATGGAGTGGATGAGGAATCGATACTCGGCGATGATGAGGTCTGGTCGCGCCAGGCTTGAGTGACGGTTCGAAAGGGCCCTAACTTTTGATCCGACCGTTGGATCGCGATCAAACTTTTACTGGAGTTTCCGGATGCTCCTTTGCATGGAGTGGATGAGGAATCGATACTCGGCGATGATGAGGTGCAGTCGCGCCAGGCTTGAGTGACGGTTCGAAAGGGCCATAACTTTTGATCCGACCGTTGGATCGCGATCAAACTTTTACTGGAGTTTCCGGATGCTCCTTTGCATGGAGTGGATGAGGAATCGATACTCGGCGATGATGAGGTCTGGTCGCGCCAGGCTTGAGTGACGGTTCGAAAGGGCCCTAACTTTTGATCCGACCGTTGGATCGCGATCAAACTTTTACTGGAGTTTCCGGATGCTCCTTTGCATGGAGTGGATGAGGAATCGATACTCGGCGATGATGAGGTGTGGTCGCGCCAGGCTTGAGTGACGGTTCGAAAGGGCCCTAACTTTTGATCCGACCGTTGGATCGCGATCAAACTTTTACTGGAGTTTCCGGATGCTCCTTTGCATGGAGTGGATGAGGAATCGATACTCGGCGATGATGAGGTCTAGTCGCGCCAGGCTTGAGTGACGGTTCGAAAGGGCCATAACTTTTGATCCGACCGTTGGATCGCGATCAAACTTTTACTGGAGTTTCCGGATGCCCCTTTGCATGGAGTGGATGAGGAATCGATACTCGGCGATGATGAGGTCTGGTCGCGCCAGGCTTGAGTGACGGTTCGAAAGGGCCATAACTTTTGATCCGACCGTTGGATCGCGATCAAACTTTCTTGGAGTTTCCGGATGCCCCTTTGCATGGAGTGGATGAGGAATCGATACTCGGCGATGATGAGGTCTGGTCGCGCCAGGCTTGAGTGACGGTTCGAAAGGGCCATAACTTTTGATCCGACTGTTGCATCGCGATCAAACTTTTACTGGAGTTTCCGGATGCTCCTTTGCATGGAGTGGATGAGGAATCGATACTCGGCGATGATGATGTGTGGTCGCGCCAGGCTTGAGTGACGGTTCGAAAGGGCCATAACTTTTGATCCGACCGTTGGATCGCGATCAAACTTTTACTGGAGTTTCCGGATGCTCCTTTGCATGGAGTGGATGAGGAATCGATACTCGGCGATGATGAGGTTTAGTGGCGCCAGGCTTGAGTGACGGTTCGAAAGGGCCATAACTTTTGATCCGACCGTTGGATCGCGATCAAACTTTACTGGAGTTTCCGGATGCTCCTTTGCATGGAGTGGATGAGGAATCGATACTCGGCGATGATGAGGTGTGGTCGCGCCAGGCTTGAGTGACGGTTCGAAAGGGCCATAACTTTTGATCCGACCGTTGGATCGCGATCAAACTTTTACTGGAGTTTCCGGATGCTCCTTTGCATGGAGTGGATGAGGAATCGATACTCGGCGATGATGAGGTCTGGTCGCGCCAGGCTTGAGTGACGGTTCGAAAGGGCCCTAACTTTTGATCCGACCGTTGGATCGCGATCAAACTTTTACTGGAGTTTCCGGATGCCCCTTTGCATGGAGTGGATGAGGAATCGATACTCGGCGATGATGAGGTGCAGTCGCGCCAGGCTTGGTGACGGTTCGAAAGGGCCATAACTTTTGATCCGACCGTTGGATCGCGATCAAACTTTTACTGGAGTTTCCGGATGCCCCTTTGCATGGAGTGGATGAGGAATCGATACTCGGCGATGATGAGGTCTGGTCGCGCCAGGCTTGGTGACGGTTCGAAAGGGCCATAACTTTTGATCCGACTGTTGGATCGCGATCAAACTTTTACTGGAGTTTCCGGATGCTCCTTTGCATGGAGTGGATGAGGAATCGATACTCGGCGATGATGAGGTCTGGTCGCGCCGGGCTTGAGTGACAGTTCGAAAGGGCCATAACTTTTGATCCGACCGTTGGATCGCGATCAAACTTTTACTGGAGTTTCCGGATGCTCCTTTGCATGGAGTGGATGAGGAATCGATACTCGGCGATGATGAGGTCTGGTCGCGCCAGGCTTGAGTGACGGTTCGAAAGGGCCATAACTTTTGATCCGACCGTTGGATCGCGATCAAACTTTTTTGGAGTTTCCGGATGCTCCTTTGCATGGAGTGGATGAGGAATCGATACTCGGATGATGATGAGGTCTGGTCGCGCCAGGCTTGAGTGACGGTTCGAAAGGGCCATAACTTTTGATCCGACCGTTGGATCGCGATCAAACTTTTACTGGAGTTTCCGGATGCTCCTTTGCATGGAGTGGATGAGGAATCGATACTCGGCGATGATGAGGTCTGGTCGCGCCAGGCTTGAGTGACGGTTCGAAAGGGCCATAACTTTTGATCCGACCGTTGGATCGCGATCAAACTTTTACTGGAGTTTCCGGATGCTCCTTTGCATGGAGTGGATGAGGAATCGATACTCGGCGATGATGAGGTGTGGTCGCGCCAGGCTTGAGTGACGGTTCGAAAGGGCCATAACTTTTGATCCGACCGTTGGATCGCGATCAAACTTTTACTGGAGTTTCCGGATGCTCCTTTGCATGGAGTGGATGAGGAATCGATACTCGGCGATGATGAGGTAGTGGTCGCGCCAGGCTTGAGTGACGGTTCGAAAGGGCCATAACTTTTGATCCGACCGTTGGATCGCGATCAAACTTTTACTGGAGTTTCCGGATGCTCCTTTGCATGGAGTGGATGAGGAATCGATACTCGGCGATGATGAGGTTGGTCGCGCCAGGCTTGAGTGACGGTTCGAAAGGGCCATAACTTTTGATCCGACCGTTGGATCGCGATCAAACTTTTACTGGAGTTTCCGGATGCCTCCTTTGCATGGAGTGGATGAGGAATCGATACTCGGCGATGATGAGGTCTGGTCGCGCCAGGCTTGAGTGACGGTTCGAAAGGGCCATAACTTTTGATCCGACCGTTGGATCGCGATCAAACTTTTACTGGAGTTTCCGGATGCTCCTTTGCATGGAGTGGATGAGGAATCGATACTCGGCGATGATGAGGCTGGTCGCGCCAGGCTTGAGTGACGGTTCGAAAGGGCCCTAACTTTTGATCCGACCGTTGGATCGCGATCAAACTTTTACTGGAGTTTCCGGATGCTCCTTTGCATGGAGTGGATGAGGAATCGATACTCGGCGATGATGAGGTGCGGTCGCGCCAGGCTTGAGTGACGGTTCGAAAGGGCCATAACTTTTGATCCGACCGTTGGATCGCGATCAAACTTTTTGGAGTTTCCGGATGCCTCCTTTGCATGGAGTGGATGAGGAATCGATACTCGGCGATGATGAAGGTCAGGTCGCGCCAGGCTTGAGTGACGGTTCGAAAGGGCCATAACTTTTGATCCGACCGTTGGATCGCGATCAAACTTTCTTGGAGTTTCCGGATGCTCCTTTGCATGGAGTGGATGAGGAATCGATACTCGGCGATGATGAGGTCTGGTCGCGCCAGGCTTGAGTGACGGTTCGAAAGGGCCATAACTTTTGATCCGACCGTTGGATCGCGATCAAACTTTTACTGGAGTTTCCGGATGCTCCTTTGCATGGAGTGGATGAGGAATCGATACTCGGCGATGATGAGGTGGTCGCGCCAGGCTTGAGTGACGGTTCGAAAGGGCCATAACTTTGGATCCGGCCGTGGGATCGCGATCAAACTTTTACTGGAGTTTCCGGATGCTCCTTTGCATGGAGTGGATGAGGAATCGATACTCGGCGATGATGAGGTCAGTCGCGCCAGGCTTGAGTGACGGTTCGAAAGGGCCATAACTTTTGATCCGACCGTTGGATCGCGATCAAACTTTCTTGGAGTTTCCGGATGCTCCTTTGCATGGAGTGGATGAGGAATCGATACTCGGCGATGATGAGGTGCAGTCGCGCCAGGCTTGAGTGACGGTTCGAAAGGGCCATAACTTTTGATCCGACCGTTGGATCGCGATCAAACTTTTGCTGGAGTTTCCGGATGCCCCTTTGCATGGAGTGGATGAGGAATCGATACTCGGCGATGATGAGGTCTGGTCGCGCCAGGCTTGAGTGACGGTTCGAAAGGGCCATAACTTTTGATCCGACCGTTGGATCGCGATCAAACTTTTCTTGGAGTTTCCGGATGCTCCTTTGCATGGAGTGGATGAGGAATCGATACTCGGCGATGATGAGGTCTAGTCGCGCCAGGCTTGAGTGACGGTTCGAAAGGGCCATAACTTTTGATCCGACCGTTGGATCGCGATCAAACTTTTCTTGGAGTTTCCGGATGCTCCTTTGCATGGAGTGGATGAGGAATCGATACTCGGCGATGATGAGGTCTGGTCGCGCCAGGCTTGAGTGACGGTTCGAAAGGGCCCTAACTTTTGATCCGACCGTTGGATCGCGATCAAACTTTACTGGAGTTTCCGGATGCTCCTTTGCATGGAGTGGATGAGGAATCGATACTCGGCGATGATGAGGTGCAGTCGCGCCAGGCTTGAGTGACGGTTCGAAAGGGCCATAACTTTTGATCCGACCGTTGGATCGCGATCAAACTTTTACTGGAGTTTCCGGATGCCCCTTTGCATGGAGTGGATGAGGAATCGATACTCGGCGATGATGAGGTCTAGTCGCGCCAGGCTTGAGTGACGGTTCGAAAGGGCCATAACTTTTGATCCGACCGTTGGATCGCGATCAAACTTTTACTGGAGTTTCCGGATGCTCCTTTGCATGGAGTGGATGAGGAATCGATACTCGGCGATGATGAGGTCTGGTCGCGCCAGGCTTGAGTGACGGTTCGAAAGGGCCATAACTTTTGATCCGACCGTTGGATCGCGATCAAACTTTTACTGGAGTTTCCGGATGCTCCTTTGCATGGAGTGGATGAGGAATCGATACTCGGCGATGATGAGGTGTCTGGTCGCGCCAGGCTTGAGTGACGGTTCGAAAGGGCCATAACTTTTGATCCGACCGTTGGATCGCGATCAAACTTTCTTGGAGTTTCCGGATGCCCCTTTGCATGGAGTGGATGAGGAATCGATACTCGGCGATGATGAGGTGTGGTCGCGCCAGGCTTGAGTGACGGTTCGAAAGGGCCATAACTTTTGATCCGACCGTTGGATCGCGATCAAACTTTTACTGGAGTTTCCGGATGCTCCTTTGCATGGAGTGGATGAGGAATCGATACTCGGCGATGATGAGGTCTGGTCGCGCCAGGCTTGAGTGACGGTTCGAAAGGGCCATAACTTTTGATCCGACCGTTGGATCGCGATCAAACTTTTACTGGAGTTTCCGGATGCTCCTTTGCATGGAGTGGATGAGGAATCGATACTCGGCGATGATGAGGTGGTCGCGCCAGGCTTGAGTGACGGTTCGAAAGGGCCATAACTTTTGATCCGACCGTTGGATCGCGATCAAACTTTTACTGGAGTTTCCGGATGCTCCTTTGCATGGAGTGGATGAGGAATCGATACTCGGCGATGATGAGGTCTGGTCGCGCCAGGCTTGAGTGACGGTTCGAAAGGGCCATAACTTTTGATCCGACCGTTGGATCGCGATCAAACTTTTACTGGAGTTTCCGGATGCCCCTTTGCATGGAGTGGATGAGGAATCGATACTCGGCGATGATGAGGTGCAGTCGCGCCAGGCTTGAGTGACGGTTCGAAAGGGCCATAACTTTTGATCCGACCGTTGGATCGCGATCAAACTTTCTTGGAGTTTCCGGATGCTCCTTTGCCTGGAGTGGATGAGGAATCGATACTCGGCGATGATGAGGTCTGGTCGCGCCAGGCTTGAGTGACGGTTCGAAAGGGCCATAACTTTTGATCCGACCGTTGGATCGCGATCAAACTTTTACTGGAGTTTCCGGATGCTCCTTTGCATGGAGTGGATGAGGAATCGATACTCGGCGATGATGAGGTCTGGTCGCGCCAGGCTTGAGTGACGGTTCGAAAGGGCCATAACTTTTGATCCGACCGTTGGATCGCGATCAAACTTTTACTGGAGTTTCCGGATGCTCCTTTGCATGGAGTGGATGAGGAATCGATACTCGGCGATGATGAGGTCTGGTCGCGCCAGGCTTGAGTGACGGTTCGAAAGGGCCATAACTTTTGATCCGACCGTTGGATCGCGATCAAACTTTTACTGGAGTTTCCGGATGCCCCTTTGCATGGAGTGGATGAGGAATCGATACTCGGCGATGATGAGGTCTAGTCGCGCCAGGCTTTTGAGTGACGGTTCGAAAGGGCCATAACTTTTGATCCGACCGTTGGATCGCGATCAAAATTTAATGGAGTTTCCGGATGCTCCTTTGCCTGGAGTGGATGAGGAATCGATACTCGGCGATGATGAGGTCTGGTCGCGCCAGGCTTGAGTGACGGTTCGAAAGGGCCATAACTTTTGATCCGACCGTTGGATCGCGATCAAACTTTTACTGGAGTTTCCGGATGCTCCTTTGCATGGAGTGGATGAGGAATCGATACTCGGCGATGATGAGGTTTAGTGGCGCCATGCTTTTGTGACGGTTCAAAAGGGCCATAACTTTTGATCCGACTGTTGCATCGAGATCAAACTTTTACTTGGAGTTTCCGGATGCTCCTTTGCATGGAGTGGATGAGGAATCGATACTCGGCGATGATGAGGTCTGGTCGCGCCAGGCTTGAGTGACGGTTCGAAAGGGCCATAACTTTTGATCCGACCGTTGGATCGCGATCAAACTTTTACTGGAGTTTCCGGATGCCCCTTTGCATGGAGTGGATGAGGAATCGATACTCGGCGATGATGAGGTGTGGTCGCGCCAGGCTTGAGTGACGGTTCGAAAGGGCCATAACTTTTGATCCGACCGTTGGATCGCGATCAAACTTTTACTGGAGTTTCCGGATGCTCCTTTGCATGGAGTGGATGAGGAATCGATACTCGGCGATGATGAGGTCTGGTCGCGCCAGGCTTGAGTGACGGTTCGAAAGGGCCATAACTTTTGATCCGACCGTTGGATCGCGATCAAACTTTTACTGGAGTTTCCGGATGCTCCTTTGCATGGAGTGGATGAGGAATCGATACTCGGCGATGATGAGGTCCGGTCGCGCCAGGCTTGAGTGACGGTTCGAAAGGGCCATAACTTTTGATCCGACCGTTGGATCGCGATCAAACATTTACTGGAGTTTCCGGATGCTCCTTTGCATGGAGTGGATGAGGAATCGATACTCGGCGATGATGAGGTCTAGTCGCGCCAGGCTTGAGTGACGGTTCGAAAGGGCCATAACTTTTGATCCGACCGTTGGATCGCGATCAAACTTTTACTGGAGTTTCCGGATGCTCCTTTGCATGGAGTGGATGAGGAATCGATACTCGGCGATGATGAGGTCTGGTCGCGCCAGGCTTGAGTGACGGTTCGAAAGGGCCATAACTTTTGATCCGACCGTTGGATCGCGATCAAACTTTTACTGGAGTTTCCGGATGCCCCTTTGCATGGAGTGGATGAGGAATCGATACTCGGCGATGATGAGGTCTGGTCGCGCCAGGCTTGAGTGACGGTTCGAAAGGGCCATAACTTTTGATCCGACCGTTGGATCGCGATCAAACTTTTACTGGAGTTTCCGGATGCTCCTTTGCATGGAGTGGATGAGGAATCGATACTCGGCGATGATGAGGTCTGGTCGCGCCAGGCTTGAGTGACGGTTCGAAAGGGCCATAACTTTTGATCCGACCGTTGGATCGCGATCAAACTTTTACTGGAGTTTCCGGATGCTCCTTTGCATGGAGTGGATGAGGAATCGATACTCGGCGATGATGAGGTCTGGTCGCGCCAGGCTTGAGTGACGGTTCGAAAGGGCCATAACTTTTGATCCGACCGTTGGATCGCGATCAAACTTTTACTGGAGTTTCCGGATGCTCCTTTGCATGGAGTGGATGAGGAATCGATACTCGGCGATGATGAGGTCTGGTCGCGCCAGGCTTGAGTGACGGTTCGAAAGGGCCATAACTTTTGATCCGACCGTTGGATCGCGATCAAACTTTTACTGGAGTTTCCGGATGCTCCTTTGCATGGAGTGGATGAGGAATCGATACTCGGCGATGATGAGGTGCAGTCGCGCCAGGCTTGAGTGACGGTTCGAAAGGGCCATAACTTTTGATCCGACCGTTGGATCGCGATCAAACTTTACTGGAGTTTCCGGATGACTCCTTTGCATGGAGTGGATGAGGAATCGATACTCGGCGATGATGAGGTCTAGTGGCGCCATGCTTTTGTGACGGTTCGAAAGGGCCATAACTTTTGATCCGACTGTTGCATCGCGATCAAACTTTTACTGGAGTTTCCGGATGCTCCTTTGCATGGAGTGGATGAGGAATCGATACTCGGCGATGATGAGGTCTGGTCGCGCCAGGCTTGAGTGACGGTTCGAAAGGGCCATAACTTTTGATCCGACCGTTGGATCGCGATCAAACTTTTACTGGAGTTTCCGGATGCTCCTTTGCATGGAGTGGATGAGGAATCGATACTCGGCGATGATGAGGTCTGGTCGCGCCAGGCTTGAGTGACGGTTCGAAAGGGCCATAACTTTTGATCCGACCGTTGGATCGCGATCAAACTTTTACTGGAGTTTCCGGATGCCCCTTTGCATGGAGTGGATGAGGAATCGATACTCGGCGATGATGAGGTCTGGTCGCGCCAGGCTTGAGTGACGGTTCGAAAGGGCCATAACTTTTGATCCGACCGTTGGATCGCGATCAAACTTTTACTGGAGTTTCCGGATGCTCCTTTGCATGGAGTGGATGAGGAATCGATACTCGGCGATGATGAGGTCTGGTCGCGCCAGGCTTGAGTGACGGTTCGAAAGGGCCCTAACTTTTGATCCGACCGTTGGATCGCGATCAAACTTTTACTGGAGTTTCCGGATGCTCCTTTGCATGGAGTGGATGAGGAATCGATACTCGGCGATGATGAGGTCTGGTCGCGCCAGGCTTGAGTGACGGTTCGAAAGGGCCATAACTTTTGATCCGACCGTTGGATCGCGATCAAACTTTTACTGGAGTTTCCGGATGCTCCTTTGCATGGAGTGGATGAGGAATCGATACTCGGCGATGATGAGGTCTGGTCGCGCCAGGCTTGAGTGACGGTTCGAAAGGGCCATAACTTTTGATCCGACCGTTGGATCGCGATCAAACTTTACTGGAGTTTCCGGATGCCCCTTTGTATGGAGTGGATGAGGAATCGATACTCGGCGATGATGAGGTCTGGTGCGCCAGGCTTGAGTGACGGTTCGAAAGGGCCATAACTTTTGATCCGACTGTTGCATCGCGATCAAACTTTTACTGGAGTTTCCGGATGCTCCTTTGCATGGAGTGGATGAGGAATCGATACTCGGCGATGATGAGGTGTGGTCGCGCCAGGCTTGAGTGACGGTTCGAAAGGGCCATAACTTTTGATCCGACCGTTGGATCGCGATCAAACTTTTACTGGAGTTTCCGGATGCTCCTTTGCATGGAGTGGATGAGGAATCGATACTCGGCGATGATGAGGTCTGGTCGCGCCAGGCTTGAGTGACGGTTCGAAAGGGCCATAACTTTTGATCCGACCGTTGGATCGCGATCAAACTTTTACTGGAGTTTCCGGATGCTCCTTTGCATGGAGTGGATGAGGAATCGATACTCGGCGATGATGAGGTCTGGTCGCGCCAGGCTTGAGTGACGGTTCGAAAGGGCCATAACTTTTGATCCGACCGTTGGATCGCGATCAAACTTTTACTGGAGTTTCCGGATGCCCCTTTGCATGGAGTGGATGAGGAATCGATACTCGGCGATGATGAGGTCTAGTTGCGCCATGCTTTTGTGACGGTTCGAAAGGGCCATAACTTTTGATCCGACTGTTGCATCGCGATCAAACTTTTCTGGAGTTTCCGGATGCTCCTTTGCATGGAGTGGATGAGGAATCGATACTCGGTGATGATGAGGTCTGGTCGCGCCAGGCTTGAGTGACGGTTCGAAAGGGCCCTAACTTTTGATCCGACCGTTGGATCGCGATCAAACTTTTACTGGAGTTTCCGGATGCTCCTTTGCATGGAGTGGATGAGGAATCGATACTCGGCGATGATGACGTCCGGTCGCGCCAGGCTTGAGTGACGGTTCGAAAGGGCCATAACTTTTGATCCGACCGTTGGATCGCGATCAAACTTTTACTGGAGTTTCCGGATGCTCCTTTGCATGGAGTGGATGAGGAATCGATACTCGGCGATGATGAGGTCTGGTCGCGCCAGGCTTGAGTGACGGTTCGAAAGGGCCATAACTTTTGATCCGACCGTTGGATCGCGATCAAACTTTTACTGGAGTTTCCGGATGCCCCTTTGCATGGAGTGGATGAGGAATCGATACTCGGCGATGATGAGGTCTGGTCGCGCCAAGCTTGAGTGACGGTTCGAAAGGGCCATAACTTTTGATCCGACCGTTGGATCGCGATCAAACTTTTACTGGAGTTTCCGGATGCTCCTTTGCATGGAGTGGATGAGGAATCGATACTCGGCGATGATGAGGTCTGGTCGCGCCAGGCTTGAGTGACGGTTCGAAAGGGCCCTAACTTTTGATCCGACCGTTGGATCGCGATCAAACTTTTACTGGAGTTTCCGGATGCTCCTTTGCATGGAGTGGATGAGGAATCGATACTCGGCGATGATGAGGTCTGGTCGCGCCAGGCTTGAGTGACGGTTCGAAAGGGCCATAACTTTTGATCCGACCGTTGGATCGCGATCAAACTTTTACTGGAGTTTCCGGATGCTCCTTTGCATGGAGTGGATGAGGAATCGATACTCGGCGATGATGAGGTCTGGTCGCGCCAGGCTTGAGTGACGGTTCGAAAGGGCCATAACTTTTGATCCGACCGTTGGATCGCGATCAAACTTTTACTGGAGTTTCCGGATGCCCCTTTGCATGGAGTGGATGAGGAATCGATACTCGGCGATGATGAGGTCTGGTCGCGCCAGGCTTGAGTGACGGTTCGAAAGGGCCATAACTTTTGATCCGACCGTTGGATCGCGATCAAACTTTTACTGGAGTTTCCAGATGCCTCCTTTGCATGGAGTGGATGAGGAATCGATACTCGGCGATGATGAGGTCTGGTCGCGCCAGGCTTGAGTGACGGTTCGAAAGGGCCATAACTTTTGATCCGACCGTTGGATCGCGATCAAACTTTTACTGGAGTTTCCGGATGCTCCTTTGCATGGAGTGGATGAGGAATCGATACTCGGCGATGATGAGGTCTGGTCGCGCCAGGCTTGAGTGACGGTTCGAAAGGGCCATAACTTTTGATCCGACCGTTGGATCGCGATCAAACTTTTACTGGAGTTTCCGGATGCTCCTTTGCATGGAGTGGATGAGGAATCGATACTCGGCGATGATGAGGTCTGGTCGCGCCAGGCTTGAGTGACGGTTCGAAAGGGCCATAACTTTTGATCCGACCGTTGGATCGCGATCAAACTTTTACTGGAGTTTCCGGATGCTCCTTTGCATGGAGTGGATGAGGAATCGATACTCGGCGATGATGAGGTCTGGTCGCGCCAGGCTTGAGTGACGGTTCGAAAGGGCCATAACTTTTGATCCGACCGTTGGATCGCGATCAAACTTTTACTGGAGTTTCCGGATGCTCCTTTGCATGGAGTGGATGAGGAATCGATACTCGGCGATGATGAGGTCTGGTCGCGCCAGGCTTGAGTGACGGTTCGAAAGGGCCATAACTTTTGATCCGACCGTTGGATCGCGATCAAACTTTTACTGGAGTTTCCGGATGCTCCTTTGCATGGAGTGGATGAGGAATCGATACTCGGCGATGATGAGGTCTGGTCGCGCCAGGCTTGAGTGACGGTTCGAAAGGGCCATAACTTTTGATCCGACCGTTGGATCGCGATCAAACTTTTACTGGAGTTTCCGGATGCTCCTTTGCATGGAGTGGATGAGGAATCGATACCCGGCGATGAACGGGGTCTGGTCGCGCCAGGCTTGAGTGACGGTTCGAAAGGGCCATAACTTTTGATCCGACCGTTGGATCGCGATCAAACTTTTACTGGAGTTTCCGGATGCCCCTTTGCATGGAGTGGATGAGGAATCGATACTCGGCGATGATGAGGTCTGGTCGCGCCGGGCTTGAGTGACGGTTCGAAAGGGCCATAACTTTTGATCCGACCGTTGGATCGCGATCAAACTTTTCTGGAGTTTCCGGATGCCCCTTTGCATGGAGTGGATGAGGAATCGATACTCGGCGATGATGAGGTCTAGTCGCGCCATGCTTTTGTGACGGTTCGAAAGGGCCATAACTTTTGATCCGACTGTTGCATCGCGATCAAACTTTTACTGGAGTTTCCGGATGCTCCTTTGCATGGAGTGGATGAGGAATCGATACTCGGCGATGATGAGGTCTGGTCGCGCCAGGCTTGAGTGACGGTTCGAAAGGGCCATAACTTTTGATCCGACCGTTGGATCGCGATCAAACTTTTACTGGAGTTTCCGGATGCTCCTTTGCATGGAGTGGATGAGGAATCGATACTCGGCGATGATGAGGTCTGGTCGCGCCAGGCTTGAGTGACGGTTCGAAAGGGCCATAACTTTTGATCCGACCGTTGGATCGCGATCAAACTTTTACTGGAGTTTCCGGATGCTCCTTTGCATGGAGTGGATGAGGAATCGATACTCGGGCGATGATGGGAGTTCGGATGTTGTGGGTGGATGAGGTCGGCGATGATGAGGTCTGGTCGCGCCAGGCTTGAGTGACGGTTCGAAAGGGCCATAACTTTTGATCCGACCGTTGGATCGCGATCAAACTTTTACTGGAGTTTCCGGATGCTCCTTTGCATGGAGTGGATGAGGAATCGATACTCGGCGATGAACGGGGTCTGGTCGCGCCAGGCTTGAGTGACGGTTCGAAAGGGCCATAACTTTTGATCCGACCGTTGGATCGCGATCAAACTTTTACTGGAGTTTCCGGATGCTCCTTTGCATGGAGTGGATGAGGAATCGATACTCGGCGATGATGAGGTCTGGTCGCGCCAGGCTTGAGTGACGGTTCGAAAGGGCCATAACTTTTGATCCGACCGTTGGATCGCGATCAAACTTTTACTGGAGTTTCCGGATGCTCCTTTGCATGGAGTGGATGAGGAATCGATACTCGGCGATGATGAGGTCTGGTCGCGCCAGGCTTGAGTGACGGTTCGAAAGGGCCATAACTTTTGATCCGACCGTTGGATCGCGATCAAACTTTTACTGGAGTTTCCGGATGCCCCTTTGCATGGAGTGGATGAGGAATCGATACTCGGCGATGATGAGGTCTGGTCGCGCCAGGCTTGAGTGACGGTTCGAAAGGGCCATAACTTTTGATCCGACCGTTGGATCGCGATCAAACTTTTACTGGAGTTTCCGGATGCTCCTTTGCATGGAGTGGATGAGGAATCGATACTCGGCGATGATGAGGTCTGGTCGCGCCAGGCTTGAGTGACGGTTCGAAAGGGCCATAACTTTTGATCCGACCGTTGGATCGCGATCAAACTTTTACTGGAGTTTCCGGATGCTCCTTTGCATGGAGTGGATGAGGAATCGATACTCGGCGATGATGAGGTCTGGTCGCGCCAGGCTTGAGTGACGGTTCGAAAGGGCCATAACTTTTGATCCGACCGTTGGATCGCGATCAAACTTTTACTGGAGTTTCCGGATGCTCCTTTGCATGGAGTGGATGAGGAATCGATACTCGGCGATGATGAGGTCTGGTCGCGCCAGGCTTGAGTGACGGTTCGAAAGGGCCATAACTTTTGATCCGACCGTTGGATCGCGATCAAACTTTTACTGGAGTTTCCGGATGCTCCTTTGCATGGAGTGGATGAGGAATCGATACTCGGCGATGATGAGGTCTGGTCGCGCCAGGCTTGAGTGACGGTTCGAAAGGGCCATAACTTTTGATCCGACCGTTGGATCGCGATCAAACTTTTACTGGAGTTTCCGGATGCCTCCTTTGCATGGAGTGGATGAGGAATCGATACTCGGCGATGATGAGGTCTGGTCGCGCCAGGCTTGAGTGACGGTTCGAAAGGGCCATAACTTTTGATCCGACCGTTGGATCGCGATCAAACTTTTACTGGAGTTTCCGGATGCTCCTTTGCATGGAGTGGATGAGGAATCGATACTCGGCGATGATGAGGTCTGGTCGCGCCAGGCTTGAGTGACGGTTCGAAAGGGCCATAACTTTTGATCCGACCGTTGGATCGCGATCAAACTTTTACTGGAGTTTCCGGATGCCCCTTTGCATGGAGTGGATGAGGAATCGATACTCGGCGATGATGAGGTCTGGTCGCGCCAGGCTTGAGTGACGGTTCGAAAGGGCCATAACTTTTGATCCGACCGTTGGATCGCGATCAAACTTTTACTGGAGTTTCCGGATGCTCCTTTGCATGGAGTGGATGAGGAATCGATACTCGGCGATGATGAGGTCTGGTCGCGCCAGGCTTGAGTGACGGTTCGAAAGGGCCATAACTTTTGATCCGACCGTTGGATCGCGATCAAACTTTTACTGGAGTTTCCGGATGCTCCTTTGCATGGAGTGGATGAGGAATCGATACTCGGCGATGATGAGGTCTGGTCGCGCCAGGCTTGAGTGACGGTTCGAAAGGGCCATAACTTTTGATCCGACCGTTGGATCGCGATCAAACTTTTACTGGAGTTTCCGGATGCTCCTTTGCATGGAGTGGATGAGGAATCGATACTCGGCGATGATGAGGTCTGGTCGCGCCAGGCTTGAGTGACGGTTCGAAAGGGCCATAACTTTTGATCCGACCGTTGGATCGCGATCAAACTTTTACTGGAGTTTCCGGATGCTCCTTTGCATGGAGTGGATGAGGAATCGATACTCGGCGATGAACGGGGTCTGGTCGCGCCAGGCTTGAGTGACGGTTCGAAAGGGCCATAACTTTTGATCCGACCGTTGGATCGCGATCAAACTTTTACTGGAGTTTCCGGATGCCCCTTTGCATGGAGTGGATGAGGAATCGATACTCGGCGATGATGAGGTCTGGTCGCGCCAGGCTTGAGTGACGGTTCGAAAGGGCCATAACTTTTGATCCGACCGTTGGATCGCGATCAAACTTTTACTGGAGTTTCCGGATGCCCCTTTGCATGGAGTGGATGAGGAATCGATACTCGGCGATGATGATGAGGTCTGGTCGCGCCAGGCTTGAGTGACGGTTCGAAAGGGCCATAACTTTTGATCCGACCGTTGGATCGCGATCAAACTTTTACTGGAGTTTCCGGATGCTCCTTTGCATGGAGTGGATGAGGAATCGATACTCGGCGATGATGAGGTCTGGTCGCGCCAGGCTTGAGTGACGGTTCGAAAGGGGCCATAACTTTTGATCCGACCGTTGGATCGCGATCAAACTTTTACTGGAGTTTCCGGATGCTCCTTTGCATGGAGTGGATGAGGAATCGATACTCGGCGATGATGAGGTCTGGTCGCGCCAGGCTTGAGTGACGGTTCGAAAGGGCCATAACTTTTGATCCGACCGTTGGATCGCGATCAAACTTTTACTGGAGTTTCCGGATGCTCCTTTGCATGGAGTGGATGAGGAATCGATACTCGGCGATGATGAGGTCTGGTCGCGCCAGGCTTGAGTGACGGTTCGAAAGGGCCATAACTTTTGATCCGACCGTTGGATCGCGATCAAACTTTTACTGGAGTTTCCGGATGCCCCTTTGCATGGAGTGGATGAGGAATCGATACTCGGCGATGATGAGGTCTGGTCGCGCCAGGCTTGAGTGACGGTTCGAAAGGGCCATAACTTTTGATCCGACCGTTGGATCGCGATCAAACTTTTACTGGAGTTTCCGGATGCTCCTTTGCATGGAGTGGATGAGGAATCGATACTCGGCGATGATGAGGTCTGGTCGCGCCAAGATTGAGTGACGGTTCGAAAGGGCCATAACTTTTGATCCGACCGTTGGATCGCGATCAAACTTTTACTGGAGTTTCCGGATGCTCCTTTGCATGGAGTGGATGAGGAATCGATACTCGGCGATGATGAGGTCTGGTCGCGCCAGGCTTGAGTGACGGTTCGAAAGGGCCATAACTTTTGATCCGACCGTTGGATCGCGATCAAACTTTTACTGGAGTTTCCGGATGCTCCTTTGCATGGAGTGGATGAGGAATCGATACTCGGCGATGATGAGGTCTGGTCGCGCCAGGCTTGAGTGACGGTTCGAAAGGGCCATAACTTTTGATCCGACCGTTGGATCGCGATCAAACTTTTACTGGAGTTTCCGGATGCCCCTTTGCATGGAGTGGATGAGGAATCGATACTCGGCGATGATGAGGTCTGGTCGCGCCAGGCTTGAGTGACGGTTCGAAAGGGCCATAACTTTTGATCCGACCGTTGGATCGCGATCAAACTTTTACTGGAGTTTCCGGATGCTCCTTTGCATGGAGTGGATGAGGAATCGATACTCGGCGATGATGAGGTCTGGTCGCGCCAGGCTTGAGTGACGGTTCGAAAGGGCCATAACTTTTGATCCGACCGTTGGATCGCGATCAAACTTTTACCGGAGTTTCCGGATGCTCCTTTGCATGGAGTGGATGAGGAATCGATACTCGGCGATGATGAGGTCTGGTCGCGCCAGGCTTGAGTGACGGTTCGAAAGGGCCATAACTTTTGATCCGACCGTTGGATCGCGATCAAACTTTTACTGGAGTTTCCGGATGCTCCTTTGCATGGAGTGGATGAGGAATCGATACTCGGCGATGATGAGGTCTGGTCGCGCCAGGCTTGAGTGACGGTTCGAAAGGGCCATAACTTTTGATCCGACCGTTGGATCGCGATCAAACTTTTACTGGAGTTTCCGGATGCTCCTTTGCATGGAGTGGATGAGGAATCGATACTCGGCGATGATGAGGTCTGGTCGCGCCAGGCTTGAGTGACGGTTCGAAAGGGCCATAACTTTTGATCCGACCGTTGGATCGCGATCAAACTTTTACTGGAGTTTCCGGATGCTCCTTTGCATGGAGTGGATGAGGAATCGATACTCGGCGATGATAAGGTCTGGTCGCGCCAGGCTTGAGTGACGGTTCGAAAGGGCCATAACTTTTGATCCGACCGTTGGATCGCGATCAAACTTTTACTGGAGTTTCCGGATGCTCCTTTGCATGGAGTGGATGAGGAATCGATACTCGGCGATGATGAGGTCTGGTCGCGCCAGGCTTGAGTGACGGTTCGAAAGGGCCATAACTTTTGATCCGACCGTTGGATCGCGATCAAACTTTTACTGGAGTTTCCGGATGCCTCCTTTGCATGGAGTGGATGAGGAATCGATACTCGGCGATGATGAGGTCTGGTCGCGCCAGGCTTGAGTGACGGTTCGAAAGGGCCATAACTTTTGATCCGACCGTTGGATCGCGATCAAACTTTTACTGGAGTTTCCGGATGCTCCTTTGCATGGAGTGGATGAGGAATCGATACTCGGCGATGATGAGGTCGGTCGCGCCAGGCTTGAGTGACGGTTCGAAAGGGCCATAACTTTTGATCCGACCGTTGGATCGCGATCAAACTTTTACTGGAGTTTCCGGATGCTCCTTTGCATGGAGTGGATGAGGAATCGATACTCGGCGATGATGAGGTCTGGTCGCGCCAGGCTTGAGTGACGGTTCGAAAGGGCCATAACTTTTGATCCGACCGTTGGATCGCGATCAAACTTTTACTGGAGTTTCCGGATGCTCCTTTGCATGGAGTGGATGAGGAATCGATACTCGGCGATGATGAGGTCTGGTCGCGCCAGGCTTGAGTGACGGTTCGAAAGGGCCATAACTTTTGATCCGACCGTTGGATCGCGATCAAACTTTTACTGGAGTTTCCGGATGCCCCTTTGCATGGAGTGGATGAGGAATCGATACTCGGCGATGATGAGGTCTGGTCGCGCCAGGCTTGAGTGACGGTTCGAAAGGGCCATAACTTTTGATCCGACCGTTGGATCGCGATCAAACTTTTACTGGAGTTTTCGGATGCCCTTTGCATGGAGTGGATGAGGAATCGATACTCGGCGATGATGAGGTCTGGTCGCGCCAAGCTTGAGTGACGGTTCGAAAGGGCCATAACTTTTGATCCGACCGTTGGATCGCGATCAAACTTTTACTGGAGTTTCCGGATGCTCCTTTGCATGGAGTGGATGAGGAATCGATACTCGGCGATGATGAGGTCTGGTCGCGCCAGGCTTGAGTGACGGTTCGAAAGGGCCATAACTTTTGATCCGACCGTTGGATCGCGATCAAACTTTTACTGGAGTTTCCGGATGCTCCTTTGCATGGAGTGGATGAGGAATCGATACTCGGCGATGATGAGGTCTGGTCGCGCCAGCCTTGAGTGACGGTTCGAAAGGGCCATAACTTTTGATCCGACCGTTGGATCGCGATCAAACTTTTACTGGAGTTTCCGGATGCCCTTTGCATGGAGTGGATGAGGAATCGATACTCGGCGATGATGAGGTCTGGTCGCGCCAGGCTTGAGTGACGGTTCGAAAGGGCCATAACTTTTGATCCGACCGTTGGATCGCGATCAAACTTTTATTGGAGTTTCCGGATTCTCCTATGCATGGAGTGGATGAGGAATCGATACTCGGCGATGATGAGGTCTGGTCGCGCCAGGCTTGAGTGACGGTTCGAAAGGGCCATAACTTTTGATCCGACCGTTGGATCGCGATCAAACTTTTACTGGAGTTTCCGGATGCCCCTTTGCATGGAGTGGATGAGGAATCGATACTCGGCGATGATGAGGTCTGGTCGCGCCAGGCTTGAGTGACGGTTCGAAAGGGCCATAACTTTTGATCCGACCGTTGGATCGCGATCAAACTTTTACTGGAGTTTCCGGATGCTCCTTTGCATGGAGTGGATGAGGAATCGATACTCGGCGATGATGAGGTCTGGTCGCGCCAGGCTTGAGTGACGGTTCGAAAGGGCCATAACTTTTGATCCGACCGTTGGATCGCGATCAAACTTTTACTGGAGTTTCCGGATGCTCCTTTGCATGGAGTGGATGAGGAATCGATACTCGGCGATGATGAGGTCTGGTCGCGCCAGGCTTGAGTGACGGTTCGAAAGGGCCATAACTTTTGATCCGACCGTTGGATCGCGATCAAACTTTTACTCGGAGTTTCCGGATGCCCCTTTGCATGGAGTGGATGAGGAATCGATACTCGGCGATGATGAGGTCTGGTCGCGCCAGGCTTGAGTGACGGTTCGAAAGGGCCATAACTTTTGATCCGACCGTTGGATCGCGATCAAACTTTTACTGGAGTTTCCGGATGCTCCTTTTGCATGGAGTGGATGAGGAATCGATACTCGGCGATGATGAGGTCTGGTCGCGCCAGGCTTGAGTGACGGTTCGAAAGGGCCATAACTTTTGATCCGACCGTTGGATCGCGATCAAACTTTTACTGGAGTTTCCGGATGCTCCTTTGCATGGAGTGGATGAGGAATCGATACTCGGCGATGATGAGGTCTGGTCGCGCCAGGCTTGAGTGACGGTTCGAAAGGGCCATAACTTTTGATCCGACCGTTGGATCGCGATCAAACTTTTTACTGGAGTTTCCGGATGCTCCTTTGCATGGAGTGGATGAGGAATCGATACTCGGTGATGATGAGGTCTGGTCGCGCCAGGCTTGAGTGACGGTTCGAAAGGGCCATAACTTTTGATCCGACCGTTGGATCGCGATCAAACTTTTACTGGAGTTTCCGGATGCTCCTTTGCATGGAGTGGATGAGGAATCGATACTCGGCGATGATGAGGTCTGGTCGCGCCAGGCTTGAGTGACGGTTCGAAAGGGCCATAACTTTTGATCCGACCGTTGGATCGCGATCAAACTTTTACTGGAGTTTCCGGATGCTCCTTTGCATGGAGTGGATGAGGAATCGATACTCGGCGATGATGAGGTCTGGTCGCGCCAAGATTGAGTGACGGTTCGAAAGGGCCATAACTTTTGATCCGACCGTTGGATCGCGATCAAACTTTTACTAGAGTTTCCGGATGCTCCTTTGCATGGAGTGGATGAGGAATCGATACTCGGCGATGATGAGGGTCTGGTCGCGCCAGGCTTGAGTGACGGTTCGAAAGGGCCATAACTTTTGATCCCACCGTTGGATCGCGATCAAACTTTTACTGGAGTTTCCGGATGCTCCTTTGCATGGAGTGGATGAGGAATCGATACTCGGGATGATGAGGTCTGGTCGCGCCAGGCTTGAGTGACGGTTCGAAAGGGCCATAACTTTTGATCCGACCGTTGGATCGCGATCAAACTTTTACCTGGAGTTTCCGGATGCCCCTTTGCATGGAGTGGATGAGGAATCGATACTCGGCGATGATGAGGTGTGGTCGCGCCAGGCTTGAGTGACGGTTCGAAAGGGCCATAACTTTTGATCCGACCGTTGGATCGCGATCAAACTTTTACTGGAGTTTCCGGATGCTCCTTTGCATGGAGTGGATGAGGAATCGATACTCGGCGATGATGAGGTCTGGTCGCGCCAGGCTTGAGTGACGGTTCGAAAGGGCCATAACTTTTGATCCGACCGTTGGATCGCGATCAAACTTTTCTTGGAGTTTCCGGATGCTCCTTTGCATGGAGTGGATGAGGAATCGATACTCGGCGATGATGAGGTCTGGTCGCGCCAGGCTTGAGTGACGGTTCGAAAGGGCCATAACTTTTGATCCGACCGTTGGATCGCGATCAAACTTTTACTGGAGTTTCCGGATGCCCCTTTGCATGGAGTGGATGAGGAATCGATACTCGGCGATGATGAGGTCTGGTCGCGCCAGGCTTGAGTGACGGTTCGAAAGGGCCATAACTTTTGATCCGACCGTTGGATCGCGATCAAACTTTTACTGGAGTTTCCGGATGCCCCTTTGCATGGAGTGGATGAGGAATCGATACTCGGCGATGATGAGGTCTGGTCGCGCCAGGCTTGAGTGACGGTTCGAAAGGGCCATAACTTTTGATCCGACCGTTGGATCGCGATCAAACTTTTACTGGAGTTTCCGGATGCCCCTTTGCATGGAGTGGATGAGGAATCGATACTCGATGATGAGGTCGTGGTCGCGCCAGGCTTGAGTGACGGTTCGAAAGGGCCATAACTTTTGATCCGACCGTTGGATCGCGATCAAACTTTTACTAGAGTTTCCGGATGCCCTTTGCATGGAGTGGATGAGGAATGGATACTCGATGATGATAAGGTCTGGTCGCGCCAGGCTTGAGTGACGGTTCGAAAGGGCCATAACTTTTGATCCGACCGTTGGATCGCGATCAAACTTTTACTGGAGTTTCCGGATGCTCCTTTTGCATGGAGTGGATGAGGAATCGATACTCGGCGATGATGAGGTCTGGTCGCGCCAGGATTGAGTGACGGTTCGAAAGGGCCATAACTTTTGATCCGACCGTTGGATCGCGATCAAACTTTTACTGGAGTTTCCGGATGCTCCTTTGCATGGAGTGGATGAGGAATCGATACTCGGCGATGATGAGGTGTGGTCGCGCCAGGCTTGAGTGACGGTTCGAAAGGGCCATAACTTTTGATCCGACCGTTGGATCGCGATCAAACTTTTACTGGAGTTTCCGGATGCTCCTTTGCATGGAGTGGATGAGGAATCGATACTCGGCGATGATGAGGGTCTGGTCGCGCCAGGCTTGAGTGACGGTTCGAAAGGGCCATAACTTTTGATCCGACCGTTGGATCGCGATCAAACTTTTACTGGAGTTTCCGGATGCCCCTTTGCATGGAGTGGATGAGGAATCGATACTCGGCGATGATGAGGTCTGGTCGCGCCAGGCTTGAGTGACGGTTCGAAAGGGCCATAACTTTTGATCCGACCGTTGGATCGCGATCAAACTTTTACTGGAGTTTCCGGATGCCCCTTTGCATGGAGTGGATGAGGAATCGATACTCGGCGATGATGAGGTCTGGTCGCGCCAGGCTTGAGTGACGGTTCGAAAGGGCCATAACTTTTGATCCGACCGTTGGATCGCGATCAAACTTTTACTGGAGTTTCGGATGCTCCTTTGCATGGAGTGGATGAGGGATGGCGATGAGGTCTCTGGTCGCGCCAAGATTGAGTGACGGTTCGAAAGGGCCATAACTTTTGATCCGACCGTTGGATCGCGATCAAACTTTTACTAGAGTTTCCGGATGCCCGTTTGCATGGAGTGGATGAGGTATGGATACTCGATGATGAAGGTCTGGTCGCGCCAGGCTTGAGTGACGGTTCGAAAGGGCCATAACTTTTGATCCCACCATTGGATCGCGATCAAACTTTTACTGGAGTTTCCGGATGCTCCTTTTCATGGAGTGGATGAGGAATCGATACTCGGCGATGATGAGGTCTGGTCGCGCCACGATTGAGTGACGGTTCGAAAGGGCCATAACTTTTGATCCGACCGTTGGATCGCGATCAAACTTTTACTGGAGTTTCCGGATGCCCCTTTGCATGGAGTGGATGAGGAATCGATACTCGTCGATGATGAGGTCTGGTTGCGCCGAGGCTTGAGTGACGGTTGGAAAGGGCCATAACTTTTGATCCGACCGTTGGATCGCGATCAAACTTTTACTGGAGTTTCCGGATGCTCCTTTTCATGGAGTGGATGAGGAATCGATACTCGGTGATGATGAGGTCTGGTCGCGCCACGATTGAGTGACGGTTCGAAAGGGCCATAACTTTTGATCCGACCGTTGGATCGCGATCAAACTTTTACCTGGAGTTTCCGGATGCCCCTTTGCATGGAGTGGATGAGGAATCGATACTCGGCGATGATGAGGTCTGGTCGCGCCGGGCTTGAGTGACGGTTCGAAAGGGCCATAACTTTTGATCCGACCGTTGGATCGCGATCAAACTTTTACTGGAGTTTCCGGATGCCCCTTTGCATGGAGTGGATGAGGAGTGGATGATGAGGTCTGGTCGCGCCGAGATTGAGTGACGGTTCGAAAGGGCCATAACTTTTGATCCAACCGTTGGATCGCGATCAAACTTTTGCTGGAGTTTCCGGATGCCCCTTTGCATGGAGTGGATGAGGAATCTATACTCGGAGATGATGAGGTGTGGTCGCGCCAGGCTTTAGTGACGGTTCGAAAGGGCCATAACTTTTGATCCGACCGTTGGATCGCGATCAAACTTTTACTGGAGTTTCCGGATGCCCCTTTGCATGGAGTGGATGAGGAATGGATACTCGATGATGATAAGGTCTAGTCGCGCCAGGCTTGAGTGACGATTCGAAAGGGCCATAACTTTTGATCCGACCGTTGGATCGCGATCAAACTTTTACTGGAGTTTCCGGATGCTCCTTTGCATGGAGTGGATGAGGAATGATATCGGGATGAAAGGTCTCGGTCGCGCCACGATTGAGTGACGGTTCGAAAGGGCCATAACTTTTGATCCGACCGTTGGATCGCGATCAAACTTTTACTGGAGTTTCCGGATGCCCTTTGCATGGAGTGGATGAGGAATCGATACTCGGCGATGATGAGGTCTGGTAGCGCCAGGCTTGAGTGACGGTTCGAAAGGGCCATAACTTTTGATCCAACCGTTGGATCGCGATCAAACTTTTACTGGAGTTTCCGGATGCCCGTTTGCATGGAGTGGATGAGGAATCGATACTCGATGATGATGAGGTCTGGTCGCGCCAGGCTTGAGTGACGGTTCGAAAGGGCCATAACTTTTGATCCGACCGTTGGATCGCGATCAAACTTTTACTGGAGTTTCCGGATGCTCCTTTGCATGGAGTGGATGAGGAATCGATACTCGGCGATGATGAGGTCTGGTCGCGCCAGGCTTGAGTGACGGTTCGAAAGGGCCATAACTTTTGATCCGACCGTTGGATCGCGATCAAACTTTTACTGGAGTTTCCGGATGCTCCTTTGCATGGAGTGGATGAGGAATCGATACTCGATGATGATGAGGTCTGGTCGCGCCAGGCTTGAGTGACGGTTCGAAAGGGCCATAACTTTTGATCCGACCGTTGGATCGCGATCAAACTTTTACTGGAGTTTCCGGATGCTCCTTTGCATGGAGTGGATGAGGAATCGATACTCGGCATGATGATGAGGTCTGGTCGCGCCACGCTTGAGTGACGGTTCGAAAGTGCCATAACTTTTGATCCGACCGTTGGATCGCGATCAAACTTTTACTGGAGTTTCCGGATGCCCCTTTGCATGGAGTGGATGAGGAATCGATACTCGGCGATGATGAGGTCCGGTCGCGCCAGGCTTGAGTGACGGTTCGAAAGGGCCATAACTTTTGATCCGACCGTTGGATCGCGATCAAACTTTTACTGGAGTTTCGGATGCTCCTTTGCATGGAGTGGATGAGGAATCGATACTGGGATGATGAGGTCTGGTCGCGCCAAGATTGAGTGACGGTTCGAAAGGGCCATAACTTTTGATCCCACCGTTGGATCGCGATCAAACTTTTACTAGAGTTTCCGGATGCCCGTTTGCATGGAGTGGATGAGGTATGGATACTCGATGATGATAAGGTCTAGTCGCGCCAGGCTTGAGTGACGATTCGAAAGGGCCATAACTTTTGATCCCACCATTGGATCGCGATCAAACTTTTACTGGAGTTTCCGGATGCTCCTTTTCATGGAGTGGATGAGGAATCGATACTCGGCGATGATGAGGTCTGGTCGCGCCACGATTGAGTGACGGTTCGAAAGGGCCATAACTTTTGATCCGACCGTTGGATCGCGATCAAACTTTTACTGGAGTTTCCGGATGCCCCTTTGCATGGAGTGGATGAGGAATCGATACTCGTCGATGATGAGGTGTGGTAGCGCCAGGCTTGAGGGAGGGATCGAAAGGGCCATAAGTTTTAATCCAACCGTTGGATCGCGATCAAACTTTTACTGGAGTTTCCGGATGCTCCTTTTCATGGAGTGGATGAGGAATCGATACTCGGCGATGATGAGGTCTGGTCGCGCCACGATTGAGTGACGGTTCGAAAGTGCCATAACTTTTGATCCGACCGTTGGATCGCGATCAAACTTTTACTGGAGTTTCCGGATGCCCCTTTGCATGGAGTGGATGAGGAATCAATACTCGGCGATGATGAGGTCTGGTCGCGCCAGGCTTGAGTGACGGTTCGAAAGGGCCATAACTTTTGATCCGACCGTTGGATCGCGATCAAACTTTTACTGAAGTTTCCGGATGCCCCTTTGCATAGGGTGGATGAGGAATCGATACTCGGCGATGATGAGGTCTGGTCTCGCCAGGCTTGAGTGACGGTTCGAAAGGGCCATAACTTTTGATCCGACCGTTGGATCGCGATCAAACTTTTACTGGAGTTTTCGGATGCTCTTTGCGTGGAGTGGATGATGAGGTCTGGTCGCGCCAAGATTGAGTGACGGTTCAGAAGGGCCACAACTTTTGATCCCACCGTTGGATCGCGATCAAACTTTTACTAGAGTTTCCGGATGCCCGTTTGCATGGAGTGGATGAGGTATGGATACTCGATTATGATAAGGTCTCGTCGCGCCAGGCTTGAGTGACGATTCGAAAGGGCCATAACTTTTGATCCCACCATTGGATCGCGATCAAACTTTTACTGGAGTTTCCGGATGCTCCTTTTCATGGAGTGGATGAGGAATCGATACTCGGCGATGATGAGGTCTGGTCGCGCCACGATTGAGTGACGGTTCGAAAGTGCCATAACTTTTGATCCGACCGTTGGATCGCGATCAAACTTTTACTGGAGTTTCCGGATGCCCCTTTGCGTGGAGTGGATGAGGAATCGATACTCGTCGATGATGAGGTGTGGTAGCGCCAGTGCTTGAAGTGATGGATCGAAAGGGCCATAACTTTTAATCCGACCGTTGGATCGCGATCAAACTTTTACTGGAGTTTCCGGATGCCCGTTTGCATGGAGTGGATGAGGAATCGATACTCGATGATGATGAGGTCTGGTCGCGCCAGGCTTGAGTGACGGTTCGAAAGGGCCATAACTTTTGATCCGACCGTTGGATCGCGATCAAACTTTTACTGGAGTTTCCGGATGCTCCTTTTCATGGAGTGGATGAGGAATCGATACTCGGCGATGATGAGGTCTGGTCGCGCCACGATTGAGTGACGGTTCGAAAGGGCCATAACTTTTGATCCGACCGTTGGATCGCGATCAAACTTTTACTGGAGTTTCCGGATGCCCCTTTGCATGGAGTGGATGAGGAATCGATACTCGGCGATGATGAGGTCTGGTCGCGCCAGGCTTGAGTGACGGTTCGAAAGGGCCATAACTTTTGATCCGACCGTTGGATCGCGATCAAACTTTTACTGGAGTTTCCGGATGCCCCTTTGCATGGAGTGGATGAGGAATCGATACTCGGCGATGATGAGGTCTGGTCTCGCCAGGCTTGAGTGACGGTTCGAAAGGGCCATAACTTTTGATCCGACCGTTGGATCGCGATCAAACTTTTACTGGAGTTTTCGGATGCTCTTTGGAGTGGATGGAGTGGATGATGAGGTCTCGGTCGCGCCAAGATTGAGTGACGGTTCAGAAGGGCCACAACTTTTGATCCCACCGTTGGATCGCGATCAAACTTTTACTAGAGTTTCCGGATGCCCGTTTGCATGGAGTGGATGAGGAATGGATACTCGATTATGATAAGGTCTCGTCGCGCCAGGCTTGAGTGACGATTCGAAAGGGCCATAACTTTTGATCCCACCATTGGATCGCGATCAAACTTTTACTGGAGTTTCCGGATGCTCCTTTTCATGGAGTGGATGAGGAATCGATACTCGGCGATGATGAGGTCTGGTCGCGCCACGATTGAGTGACGGTTCGAAAGTGCCATAACTTTTGATCCGACCGTTGGATCGCGATCAAACTTTTACTGGAGTTTCCGGATGCCCCTTTGCATGGAGTGGATGAGGAATCGATACTCGGCGATGATGAGGTCTGGTCGCGCCAGGCTTGAGTGACGGTTCGAAAGGGCCATAACTTTTGATCCGACCGTTGGATCGCGATCAAACTTTTACTGGAGTTTCCGGATGCCCCTTTGCATGGAGTGGATGAGGAATCGATACTCGTCGATGATGAGGTCTGGTCGCGCCTAGCTTGAGTGACGGTTCGAAAGGGCCATAACTTTTGATCCGACCGTTGGATCGCGTTCAAACTTTTACTCGGAGTTTCCGGATGCGCCTTTGCATGGAGTGGATGAGGAATCGATACTCGATGATGATGAGGTCCGGTCGCGCCAGGCTTGAGTGACGGTTCGAAAGGGCCATAACTTTTGATCCGACCGTTGGATCGCGATCAAACTTTTACTTGAGTTTCCGGATGCTCCTTTTGCATGGAGTGGATGGGGAATCGATACTCGAGGATGATGAGGTCTGGTCGCGCCACGATTGAGTGACGGTTCGAAAGGGCCATAACTTTTGATCCGACCGTTGGATCGCGATCAAACTTTTACCGGAGTTTTCGGATTCCCCTTTGCATGGAGTGGATGAGGGAATCGATACTCGGCGATGATGAGGTCTGGTCCTGCCAGGCTTGAGTGACGGTTCGAAAGGGCCATAACTTTTGATCCGACCGTTGGATCGCGATCAAACTTTTACTGGAGTTTCCGGATGCCCCTTTGCATGGAGTGGATGAGGAATCGATACTCGGCGATGATGAGGTCTGGTCGCGCCAGGCTTGAGTGACGGTTCGAAAGGGCCATAACTTTTGATCCGACCGTTGGATCGCGATCAAACTTTTACTCGGAGTTTCCGGATGCCCTTTGCATGGAGTGGATGAGGAATGTGGATGATGAGGTCTGGTCGCGCCAAGATTGAGTGACGGTTCAGAAGGGCCACAACTTTTGATCCCACCGTTGGATCGCGATCAAACTTTTACTCGAGTTTCCGGATGCCCGTTTGCATGGAGTGGATGAGGTATGGATACTCGGTGATGATGAGGTCTCGTCGCGCCAGGCTTGAGTGACGGTTCGAAAGGGCCATAACTTTTGATCCCACCATTGGATCGCGATCAAACTTTTACCGGAGTTTCCGGATGCTCCTTTTCATGGAGTGGATGAGGAATCGATACTCGGCGATGATGAGGTCTGGTCGCGCCACGATTGAGTGACGGTTCGAAAGTGCCATAACTTTTGATCCGACCGTTGGATCGCGATCAAACTTTTACTGGAGTTTCCGGATGCCCCTTTGCATGGAGTGGATGAGGAATCGATACTCGGCGATGATGAGGTCTGGTCGCGCCAGGCTTGAGTGACGGTTCGAAAGGGCCATAACTTTTGATCCGACCGTTGGATCGCGATCAAACTTTTACTGGAGTTTTCGGATGCTCTTTGCGTGGAGTGGGTGGATGATGAGGTCTGGTCGCGCCAAGATTGAGTGACGGTTCAGAAGGGCCACAACTTTTGATCCCACCGTTGGATCGCGATCAAACTTTTACTAGAGTTTCCGGATGCCCGTTTGCATGGAGTGGATGAGGTATGGATACTCGATTATGATAAGGTCTAGTCGCGCCAGGCTTGAGTGACGATTCGAAAGGTCCATAACTTTTGATCCCACCATTGGATCGCGATCAAACTTTTACTGGAGTTTCCGGATGCTCCTTTTCATGGAGTGGATGAGGAATCGATACTCGGCGATGATGAGGTCTGGTCGCGCCACGATTGAGTGACGGTTCGAAAGTGCCATAACTTTTGATCCGACCGTTGGATCGCGATCAAACTTTTACTGGAGTTTCCGGATGCCCCTTTGCATGGAGTGGATGAGGAATCGATACTCGTCGATGATGAGGTCTGGTCGCGCCAGGCTTGAGGGACGGTTCGAAAGGGCCATAACTTTTGATCCGACCGTTGGATCGCGATCAAACTTTTACTGGAGTTTTCGGATGCTCTTTGCGTGGAGTGGATGATGAGGTCTGGTCGCGCCAAGATTGAGTGACGGTTCAGAAGGGCCACAACTTTTGATCCCACCGTTGGATCGCGATCAAACTTTTACTAGAGTTTCCGGATGCCCGTTTGCATGGAGTGGATGAGGTATGGATACTCGATTATGATAAGGTCTAGTCGCGCCAGGCTTGAGTGACGATTCGAAAGGTCCATAACTTTTGATCCCACCATTGGATCGCGATCAAACTTTTACTGGAATTTCCAGATGCTCCTTTGTGTGGAGTGGATGATGAGGTCTGGTCGCGCCACGATTGAGTGACGGTTCCGAAAGTGCCATAACTTTTGATCCGACCGTTGGATCGCGATCAAACTTTTACTGGAGTTTCCGGATGCCCCTTTGCGTGGAGTGGATGAGGAATCGATACTCGTCGATGATGAGGTGTGGTAGCGCCAGGCTTGAAGGATGGATCGAAAGGGCCATAATTTTAATCCGACCGTTGGATCGCGATCAAACTTTTACTGGAGTTTCCGGATGCCTGTTTGCATGGAGCGGATGAGGAATCGATACTCGATGATGATGAGGTCTGTTCGCGCCAGGCTTGAGTGACGGTTCGAAAGGGCCATAACTTTTGATCCGACCGTTGGATCGCAATCAAACTTTTACTGGAGTTTCCGGATGCTCCTTTTCATGGAGTGGATGAGGAATCGATACTCGGCGATGATGAGGTCTGGTCGCGCCACGATTGAGTGACGGTTCGAAAGTGCCATAACTTTTGATCCGACCGTTGGATCGCGATCAAACTTTTACTGGAGTTTCCGGATGCCCCTTTGCATGGAGTGGATGAGGAATCAATACTCGGCGATGATGAGGTGTGGTCGCGCGAGAGCTTGAGTGACGGTTCGAAAGGGCCATAACTTTTGATCCGACCGTTGGATCGCGATCAAACTTTTACTGGAGTTTCCGGATGCCCCTTTGCATAGGGTGGATGAGGAATCGATACTCGGCGATGATGAGGTCTGGTCTCGCCAGGCTTGAGTGACGGTTCGAAAGGGCCATAACTTTTGATCCGACCGTTGGATCGCGATCAAACTTTTACCGGAGTTTCCGGATGCTCTTTGCGTGGAGTGGATGATGAGGTCTCGGTCGCGCCAAGATTGGGTGACGGTTCAGAAGGGCCACAACTTTTGATCCCACCGTTGGATCGCGATCAAACTTTTACTAGAGTTTCCGGATGCCCGTTTGCATGGAGTGGATGAGGTATGGATACTCGATTATGATAAGGTCTCGTCGCGCCAGGCTTGAGTGACGATTCGAAAGGGCCATAACTTTTGATCCCACCATTGGATCGCGATCAAACTTTTACTGGAGTTTCCGGATGCCCCTTTTCATGGAGTGGATGAGGAATCGATACTCGGCGATGATGAGGTCCGGTCGCGCCACGATTGAGTGACGGTTCGAAAGTGCCATAACTTTTGATCCGACCGTTGGATCGCGATCAAACTTTTACCGGAGTTTCCGGATGCCCCTTTGCATGGAGTGGATGAGGAATCGATACTCGACGATGATGAGGTCCGGTCGCGCCAGGCTTGAGTGACGGTTCGAAAGGGCCATAACTTTTGATCCGACCGTTGGATCGCGATCAAACTTTTACTGGAGTTTTCGGATGCTCTTTGCGTGGAGTGGATGATGAAGTTAGGTCGCGCCAAGATTGAGTGACGGTTCAGAAGGGCCACAACTTTTGATCCCACCGTTGGATCGCGATCAAACTTTTACTAGAGTTTCCGGATGCCCGTTTGCATGGAGTGGATGAGGTATGGATACTCGGATATGATAAGGTCTAGTCGCGCCAGGCTTGAGTGACGATTCGAAAGGGTCCATAACTTTTGATCCCACCATTGGATCGCGATCAAACTTTTACTCGGAGTTTCCGGATGCTCCTTTTCATGGAGTGGATGAGGAATCGATACTCGGCGATGATGAGGTCTGGTCGCGCCACGATTGAGTGACGGTTCGAAAGTGCCATAACTTTTGATCCGACCGTTGGATCGCGATCAAACTTTTACTGGAGTTTCCGGATGCCCCTTTGCGTGGAGTGGATGAGGAATCGATACTCGTCGATGATGAGGTGTGGTAGCGCCAGGCTTGAGGGAGGGATCGAAAGGGCCATAAGTTTTAATCCAACCGTTGGATCGCGATCAAACTTTTACTGGAGTTTTCGGATGCTCTTTGCGTGGAGTGGATGATGAGGTCGATACTCGGTGATGAGGGCCAAGATTGAGTGGACGGTTGAAAGGGCCACAACTTTTGATCCCACCGTTGGATCGCGATCAAACTTTTACTAGAGTTTCCGGATGCCCGTTTGCATGGAGTGGATGAGGTATGGATACTCGATGATGATAAGGTCTAGTCGCGCCAGGCTTGAGTGACGATTCGAAAGGGCCATAACTTTTGATCCCACCATTGGATCGCGATCAAACTTTTACTGGAATTTCCAGATGCTCCTTTGTGTGGAGTGGATGATGAGGTCTGGTCGCGCCACGATTGAGTGACGGTTCGAAAGTGCCATAACTTTTGATCCGACCGTTGGATCGCGATCAAACTTTTACTGGAGTTTCCGGATGCCCCTTTGCATGGAGTGGATGAGGAATCGATACTCGTCGATGATGAGGTGTGGTAGTCCGCCAGGCTTGAGGACGGATCGAAAGGGCCATAACTTTTGATCCGACCGTTGGATCGCGATCAAACTTTTACTCGGAGTTTCCGGATGCTCCGCTTTGCATGGAGTGGATGAGGAATCGATACTCGATGATGATGAGGTCTCTGGTCGCGCCAAGCTTGAGTGACGGTTCGAAAGGGCCATAACTTTTGATCCGACCGTTGGATCGCGATCAAACTTTTACCGGAGTTTCCGGATGCTCCTTTTCATGGAGTGGATGAGGAATCGATACTCGGCGATGATGAGGTCTCGGTCGCGCCACGATTGAGTGACGGTTCGAAAGGGCCATAACTTTTGATCCGACCGTTGGATCGCGATCAAACTTTTACCGGAGTTTCCGGATGCCCCTTTGCATGGAGTGGATGAGGAATCAATACTCGGCGATGATGAGGTCTCGGTCGCGCCAGGCTTGAGTGACGGTTCGAAAGGGCCATAACTTTTGATCCGACCGTTGGATCGCGATCAAACTTTTACCTGGAGTTTCCGGATGCCCCTTTGCATGGAGTGGATGAGGAATCGATACTCGGCGATGATGAGGTCTGGTCGCGCCAAGCTTGAGTGACGGTTCGAAAGGGCCATAACTTTTGATCCGACCGTTGGATCGCGATCAAACTTTTACCGGAGTTTTCGGATGCTCCTTTGCGTGGAGTGGATGATGAGGTCTGGTCGCGCCAAGATTGAGTGACTGGTTCGAAAGGGCCACAACTTTTGATCCCACCGTTGGATCGCGATCAAACTTTTACTAGAGTTTCCGGATGCCCGTTTGCATGGAGTGGATGAGGTATGGATACTCGAGGATGATAAGGTCTCGTCGCGCCAGGCTTGAGTGACGATTCGAAAGGGCCATAACTTTTGATCCCACCATTGGATCGCGATCAAACTTTTATTGGAGTTTCCGGATGCTCCTTTTCATGGAGTGGATGAGGAATCGATACTCGGCGATGATGAGGTCTCGGTCGCGCCACGATTGAGTGACGGTTCGAAAGGGCCATAACTTTTGATCCGACCGTTGGATCGCGATCAAACTTTTACCTGAGTTTCCGGATGCCCCTTTGCATGGAGTGGATGAGGAATCGATACTCGACGATGATGAGGTCTGGTCTCGCCGAGCTTGAGTGACGGTTCGAAAGGGCCATAACTTTTGATCCGACCGTTGGATCGCGATCAAACTTTTACCTGGAGTTTCCGGATGCCCCTTTGCGGGTGGGAGTGGATGATGAGGTCTGGTCGCGCCAAGATTGAGTGACGGTTCGAAAGGGCCACAACTTTTGATCCCACCGTTGGATCGCGATCAAACTTTTACTAGAGTTTCCGGATGCCCGTTTGCATGGAGTGGATGAGGTATGGATACTCGATTATGATAAGGTCTAGTCGCGCCAGGCTTGAGTGACGATTCGAAAGGTCCATAACTTTTGATCCCACCATTGGATCGCGATCAAACTTTTACTCGGAGTTTCCGGATGCTCCTTTTCATGGAGTGGATGAGGAATCGATACTCGGCGATGATGAGGTCCGGTCGCGCCACGCTTGAGGGACGGTTCGAAAGTGCCATAACTTTTGATCCGACCGTTGGATCGCGATCAAACTTTTACCGGAGTTTCCGGATGCCCCTTTGCATGGAGTGGATGAGGAATCGATACTCGTCGATGATGAGGTGTGGTAGCGCCAGGCTTGAGGGAGGGATCGAAATGGCCATAACTTTTGATCCGACCGTTGGATCGCGATCAAACTTTTACCGGAGTTTTCGGATGCTCTTTGCATGGAGTGGATGAGGATGATGAGGTCTGGTCGCGCCAAGATTGAGTGACGGTTCGAAAGGGCCACAACTTTTGATCCCACCGTTGGATCGCGATCAAACTTTTACTAGAGTTTCCGGATGCCCGTTTGCATGGAGTGGATGAGGTATGGATACTCGATTATGATAAGGTCTCGTCGCGCCAGAGCTTGAGTGACGATTCGAAAGGGCCATAACTTTTGATCCCACCATTGGATCGCGATCAAACTTTTACTGGAGTTTCCGGATGCTCCTTTGCATGGAGTGGATGAGGAATCGATACTCGGCGATGATGAGGTCCGGTCGCGCCACGATTGAGTGACGGTTCGAAAGGGCCATAACTTTTGATCCGACCGTTGGATCGCGATCAAACTTTTACTGGAGTTTCCGGATGCCCCTTTGCATGGAGTGGATGAGGAATCGATACTCGGCGATGATGAGGTCCGGTCGCGCCAGCTTGAGTGACGATTCGAAAGGGCCATAACTTTTGATCCCACCATTGGATCGCGATCAAACTTTTACTGGAGTTTCCGGATGCTCCTTTTCATGGAGTGGATGAGGAATCGATACTCGGCGATGATGAGGTCTGGTCGCGCCACGATTGAGTGACGGTTCGAAAGGGCCATAACTTTTGATCCGACCGTTGGATCGCGATCAAACTTTTACTGGAGTTTCTGGATGCCCCTTTGCATGGAGTGGATGAGGAATCGATACTCGGCGATGATGAGGTCTGGGTCGCGCCGGGCTTGAGTGACGGTTCGAAAGGGCCATAACTTTTGATCCGACCGTTGGATCGCGATCAAACTTTTACTGGAGTTTTCGGATGCCCTTTGCATGGAGTGGAGTGGATGATGAGGTCTCGGTCGCGCCAAGATTGAGTGACGGTTCGAAGGGCCACAACTTTTGATCCCACCGTTGGATCGCGATCAAACTTTTACTAGAGTTTCCGGATGCCCGTTTGCATGGAGTGGATGAGGTATGGATACTGAGATTATGATAAGGTCTCGTCGCGCCAAGCTTGAGTGACGATTCGAAAGGGCCATAACTTTTGATCCCACCATTGGATCGCGATCAAACTTTTACTCGGAGTTTCCGGATGCTCCTTTTCATGGAGTGGATGAGGAATCGATACTCGGCGATGATGAGGTCCGGTCGCGCCACGATTGAGTGACGGTTCGAAAGTGCCATAACTTTTGATCCGACCGTTGGATCGCGATCAAACTTTTACCGGAGTTTCCGGATGCCCCTTTGCATGGAGTGGATGAGGAATCGATACTCGACGATGATGAGGTCCGGTCTCGCCAGGCTTGAGTGACGGTTCGAAAGGGCCATAACTTTTGATCCGACCGTTGGATCGCGATCAAACTTTTACTCGGAGTTTTCGGATGCTCTTTTGCGTGGAGTGGATGATGAGGTCCTGGTCGCGCCAAGATTGAGTGACGGTTCGAAAGGGCCACAACTTTTGATCCCACCGTTGGATCGCGATCAAACTTTTACTAGAGTTTCCGGATGCCCGTTTGCATGGAGTGGATGAGGTATGGATACTCGATTATGATAAGGTCTAGTCGCGCCAGTGCTTGAGTGACGATTCGAAAGGGCCATAACTTTTGATCCCACCATTGGATCGCGATCAAACTTTTACCGGAGTTTCCGGATGCTCCTTTTCATGGAGTGGATGAGGAATCGATACTCGGCGATGATGAGGTCTCGGTCGCGCCACAGCTTGAGGGACGGTTCGAAAGGGCCATAACTTTTGATCCGACCGTTGGATCGCGATCAAACTTTTACTGGAGTTTCCGGATGCTCCTTTGCATGGAGTGGATGAGGAATCGATACTCGCGATGATGAGGTGTGGTAGCGCCAGGCTTGAGGGAGGGATCGAAAGGGCCATAAGTTTTAATCCAACCGTTGGATCGCGATCAAACTTTTACTGGAGTTTTCGGATGCTCCTTTGCGGTGGAGTGGATGATGAGGTCGGGTCGCGCCAAGATTGAGTGACGGTTCGAAAGGGCCACAACTTTTGATCCCACCGTTGGATCGCGATCAAACTTTTACTAGAGTTTCCGGATGCCCGTTTGCATGGAGTGGATGAGGTATGGATACTCGATTATGATAAGGTCTCGTCGCGCCAGTGCTTGAGTGACGATTCGAAAGGGCCATAACTTTTGATCCCACCATTGGATCGCGATCAAACTTTTACCGGAGTTTCCGGATGCTCCTTTTCATGGAGTGGATGAGGAATCGATACTCGGCGATGATGAGGTCCCGGTCGCGCCACGATTGAGTGACGGTTCGAAAGTGCCATAACTTTTGATCCGACCGTTGGATCGCGATCAAACTTTTACTGGAGTTTCCGGGATGCCCCTTTGCATAGGAGTGGATGAGGAATCGATACTCGGCGATGATGAGGTCTCGGTCTCGCCAGGCTTGAGTGACGGTTCGAAAGGGCCATAACTTTTGATCCGACCGTTGGATCGCGATCAAACTTTTACCGGAGTTTTCGGATGCTCTTTGCGTGGAGTGGATGATGAGGTCCGGTCGCGCCAAGATTGAGTGACGGTTCGAAAGGGCCACAACTTTTGATCCCACCGTTGGATCGCGATCAAACTTTTACTAGAGTTTCCGGATGCCCGTTTGCATGGAGTGGATGAGGTATGGATACTCGATGATGATAAGGTCTCGTCGCGCCCGTGCTTGGAGTGACGATTCGAAAGGGCCATAACTTTTGATCCCACCATTGGATCGCGATCAAACTTTTACTCGGAGTTTCCGGATGCTCCTTTTCATGGAGTGGATGAGGAATCGATACTCGGCGATGATGAGGTCCGGTCGCGCCACGATTGGAGTGACGGTTCGAAAGTGCCATAACTTTTGATCCGACCGTTGGATCGCGATCAAACTTTTACTCGGAGTTTCCGGATGCCCCTTTGCATGGGGTGGATGAGGAATCGATACTCGGCGATGATGAGGTCCGGTCTCGCCAAGCTTGAGTGACGGTTCGAAAGGGCCATAACTTTTGATCCGACCGTTGGATCGCGATCAAACTTTTACCGGAGTTTTCGGATGCTCCTTTGCGTGGAGTGGATGATGAGGTCTCGGTCGCGCCAAGATTGAGTGACGGTTCGTAAGGGCCACAACTTTTGATCCCACCGTTGGATCGCGATCAAACTTTTACTAGAGTTTCCGGATGCCCGTTTGCATGGAGTGGATGAGGTATGGATACTCGATGATGATAAGGTCTAGTGCGCGCCAGCTTGAGTGACGATTCGAAAGGGCCATAACTTTTGATCCCACCATTGGATCGCGATCAAACTTTTACTGGAGTTTCCGGATGCTCCTTTGATGGAGTGGTGAGGAATGGGATGATGAGGTCTGGTCGCGCCACGATTGAGTGACGGTTCGAAAGGGCCATAACTTTTGATCCGACCGTTGGATCGCGATCAAACTTTTACCGGAGTTTCCGGATGCCCCTTTGCATGGAGTGGATGAGGAATCGATACTCGGCGATGATGAGGTGTGGTCGCGCCAGGCTTGAAGTGACGGATCGAAAGGGCCATAACTTTTGATCCGACCGTTGGATCGCGATCAAACTTTTACTCGGAGTTTCCGGGATGCCCGTTTGCATGGAGTGGATGAGGAATCGATACTCGATGATGATGAGGTCTCGGTCGCCAAGCTTGAGTGACGGTTCGAAAGGGCCATAACTTTTGATCCGACCGTTGGATCGCGATCAAACTTTTACTTGGAGTTTCCGGATGCTCCTTTTCATGGAGTGGATGAGGAATCGATACTCGGCGATGATGAGGTCTCGGTCGCGCCACGATTGAGTGACGGTTCGAAAGTGCCATAACTTTTGATCCGACCGTTGGATCGCGATCAAACTTTTACTCGGAGTTTCCGGATGCCCCTTTGCATGGAGTGGATGAGGAATCAATACTCGGCGATGATGAGGTCTCGGTCGCGCCAGGCTTGAGTGACGGTTCGAAAGGGCCATAACTTTTGATCCGACCGTTGGATCGCGATCAAACTTTTACCGGAGTTTCCGGATGCCCCTTTGCATGGAGTGGATGAGGAATCGATACTGGCGATGATGAGGTCTCGGGTCTCGCCGAGCTTGAGTGACGGTTCGAAAGGGCCATAACTTTTGATCCGACCGTTGGATCGCGATCAAACTTTTACCGGAGTTTTCCGGATGCTCTTTTGCGTGGAGTGGATGATGAGGTCTGGTCGCGCCAAGATTGAGTGACGGTTCGAAGGGGCCACAACTTTTGATCCCACCGTTGGATCGCGATCAAACTTTTACTAGAGTTTCCCGGATGCCCGTTTGCATGGAGTGGATGAGGTATGGATACTGCGATTATGATAAGGTCTGGTCGCGCCGGGCTTGAGTGACGGTTCGAAAGGGCCATAACTTTTGATCCCACCATTGGATCGCGATCAAACTTTTATCGGAGTTTCCGGATGCTCCTTTTCATGGAGTGGATGAGGAATCGATACTCGGCGATGATGAGGTCTCGGTCGCGCCACGATTGAGTGACGGTTCGAAAGTGCCATAACTTTTGATCCGACCGTTGGATCGCGATCAAACTTTTACCGGAGTTTCCTGGATGCCCCTTTGCATGGAGTGGATGAGGAATCGATACTCGACGATGATGAGGTCCGGTCGCGCCAGGCTTGAGTGACGGTTCGAAAGGGCCATAACTTTTGATCCGACCGTTGGATCGCGATCAAACTTTTACTGGAGTTTCCGGATGCTCCTTTGCGTGGAGTGGATGATGAGGTCTGGTCGCGCCAAGATTGAGTGACGGTTCGAAAGGGCCACAACTTTTGATCCCACCGTTGGATCGCGATCAAACTTTTACTGGAGTTTCCGGATGCCCCTTTGCATGGAGTGGATGAGGTATGGATACTCGATTATGATAAGGTCTAGTCGCGCCGAGCTTGAGTGACGATTCGAAAGGTCCATAACTTTTGATCCCACCATTGGATCGCGATCAAACTTTTACTCGGAGTTTCCGGATGCTCCTTTTCATGGAGTGGATGAGGAATCGATACTCGGCGATGATGAGGTCTCGGTCGCGCCACGATTGAGGGACGGTTCGAAAGGGCCATAACTTTTGATCCGACCGTTGGATCGCGATCAAACTTTTACAGGAGTTTCCGGATGCCCCTTTGCATGGAGTGGATGAGGAATCGATACTCGCGATGATGAGGTCTGGTAGCGCCAAGCTTGAGTGAGGGATCGAAAGGGCCATAAGTTTTGATCCAACCGTTGGATCGCGATCAAACTTTTACTCGGAGTTTCCGGATGCTCTTTGCGTGGAGTGGATGATGAGGTCTCGGTCGCGCCAAGATTGAGTGACCGTTCGAAAGGGCCACAACTTTTGATCCCACCGTTGGATCGCGATCAAACTTTTACTAGAGTTTCCGGATGCCCGTTTGCATGGAGTGGATGAGGTATGGATACTCGACGATGATAAGGTCTCGGTCGCGCCAAGCTTGAGTGACGATTCGAAAGGGCCATAACTTTTGATCCCACCATTGGATCGCGATCAAACTTTTACCGGAGTTTCCGGATGCTCCTTTTCATGGAGTGGATGAGGAATCGATACTCGGCGATGATGAGGTCTGGTCGCGCCACGATTGAGTGACGGTTCGAAAGTGCCATAACTTTTGATCCGACCGTTGGATCGCGATCAAACTTTTACCGGAGTTTCCGGATGCCCCTTTGCATGGAGTGGATGAGGAATCGATACTCGACGATGATGAGGTCTGGTCGCCAAGCTTGAGTGACGGTTCGAAAGGGCCATAACTTTTGATCCGACCGTTGGATCGCGATCAAACTTTTACCGGAGTTTCCGGATGCCCCTTTGCATGGGTGGAGGTGGGATGATGAGGTCCGGTCGCGCCAAGATTGAGTGACGGTTCGAAAGGGCCACAACTTTTGATCCCACCGTTGGATCGCGATCAAACTTTTACTAGAGTTTCCGGATGCCCGTTTGCATGGAGTGGATGAGGTATGGATACTCGAGCGATGATAAGGTCTAGTCGCGCCAGCTTGAGTGACGATTCGAAAGGGCCATAACTTTTGATCCCACCATTGGATCGCGATCAAACTTTTACCGGAGTTTCCGGATGCTCCTTTGCATGGAGTGGATGAGGAATCGATACTCGGCGATGATGAGGTCTCGGTCGCGCCACGATTGAGTGACGGTTGGAAAGTGCCATAACTTTTGATCCGACCGTTGGATCGCGATCAAACTTTTACTCGGAGTTTCCGGATGCCCCTTTGCGTGGAGTGGATGAGGAATCGATACTCGGCGATGATGAGGTCTGGTCGCGCCAAGCTTGAGGAGGGATCGAAAGGGCCATAACTTTTGATCCAACCGTTGGATCGCGATCAAACTTTTACTGGAGTTTTCGGATGCTCTTGTGGATGCGTGGAGTGGATGATGAGGTCTCGGTCGCGCCAAGATTGAGTGACGGTTCGAAAGGGCCACAACTTTTGATCCCACCGTTGGATCGCGATCAAACTTTTACTAGAGTTTCCGGATGCCCGTTTGCATGGAGTGGATGAGGTATGGATACTCGATTATGATAAGGTCTAGTCGCGCCAGGCTTGAGTGACGATTCGAAAGGGGCCATAACTTTTGATCCCACCATTGGATCGCGATCAAACTTTTACTCGGAGTTTCCGGATGCTCCTTTTCATGGAGTGGATGAGGAATCGATACTCGGCGATGATGAGGTCTCGGTCGCGCCACGATTGAGTGACGGTTCGAAAGGGCCATAACTTTTGATCCGACCGTTGGATCGCGATCAAACTTTTACTGGAGTTTCCGGATGCCCCTTTGCATGGAGTGGATGAGGAATCGATACTCGGCGATGATGAGGTCTCGGTCGCGCCAGTGCTTGAGTGACGGTTCGAAAGGGCCATAACTTTTGATCCGACCGTTGGATCGCGATCAAACTTTTACCGGAGTTTCCGGATGCCCCTTTGCATGGACTCTGGACGTGGAATGTGGATGATGAGGTCTCGGTCGCGCCAAGATTGAGTGACGGTTCGAAGGGCCACAACTTTTGATCCCGACCGTTGGATCGCGATCAAACTTTTACTAGAGTTTCCGGATGCCCGTTTGCATGGAGTGGATGAGGTATGGATACTCGATTATGATAAGGTCTAGTCGCGCCGAGCTTGAGTGACGATTCGAAAGGTCCATAACTTTTGATCCCACCATTGGATCGCGATCAAACTTTTACCGGAGTTTCCGGATGCTCCTTTGCATGGAGTGGAGTGGATGATGAGGTCCGGTCGCGCCACGATTGAGTGACGGTTCGAAAGGGCCATAACTTTTGATCCGACCGTTGGATCGCGATCAAACTTTTACCGGAGTTTCCGGATGCCCCTTTGTGATGGAGTGGATGAGGAATCGATACTCGCGATGATGAGGTGTGGTAGCGCCAAGCTTGAAGGATGGATCGAAAGGGCCATAACTTTTGATCCGACCGTTGGATCGCGATCAAACTTTTACTCGGAGTTTCCGGATGCCCGTTTGCATGGAGTGGATGAGGAATCGATACTCGATGATGATGAGGTCTCGGTCGCGCCAAGCTTGAGTGACGGTTCGAAAGGGCCATAACTTTTGATCCGACCGTTGGATCGCGATCAAACTTTTACTGGAGTTTCCGGATGCTCCTTTGCATGGAGTGGATGAGGAATCGATACTCGGCGATGATGAGGTCTCGGTCGCGCCACGATTGAGTGACGGTTTCGAAAGGGCCATAACTTTTGATCCGACCGTTGGATCGCGATCAAACTTTTACTCGGAGTTTCCGGATGCCCCTTTGCATGGAGTGGATGAGGAATCAATACTCGGCGATGATGAGGTCTGGTCGCGCCAAGGCTTGAGTGACGGTTCGAAAGGGCCATAACTTTTGATCCGACCGTTGGATCGCGATCAAACTTTTATCGGAGTTTCCGGATGCCCCTTTGCATGGGGTGGATGAGGAATCGATACTCGGCGATGATGAGGTCTGGTCTCGCCAGGCTTGAGTGACGGTTCGAAAGGGCCATAACTTTTGATCCGACCGTTGGATCGCGATCAAACTTTTACCGGAGTTTCCGGATGCTCCTTTGCGTGGAGTGGATGATGAGGTCTGGTCGCGCCAAGATTGAGTGACGGTTCGAATGGGCCACAACTTTTGATCCCACCGTTGGATCGCGATCAAACTTTTACTAGAGTTTCCGGATGCCCGTTTGCATGGAGTGGATGAGGTATGGATACTCGATTATGATAAGGTCTCGTCGCGCTGTGCTTGAGTGACGATTCGAAAGGGCCATAACTTTTGATCCCACCATTGGATCGCGATCAAACTTTTACCGGAGTTTCCGGATGCTCCTTTTCATGGAGTGGATGAGGAATCGATACTCGGCGATGATGAGGTCTGGTCGCGCCACGATTGAGTGACGGTTCGAAAGTGCCATAACTTTTGATCCGACCGTTGGATCGCGATCAAACTTTTACCGGAGTTTCCGGATGCCCCTTTGCATGGAGTGGATGAGGAATCGATACTCGCGATGATGAGGTCTGGTCGCGCTAAGCTTGAGTGACGGTTCGAAAGGGCCATAACTTTTGATCCGACCGTTGGATCGCGATCAAACTTTTATCGGAGTTTCCGGATGCTCCTTTGCGTGGAGTGGATGATGAGGTGATGAGGTCGCGCCAAGATTGAGTGACGGTTCGAAAGGGCCACAACTTTTGATCCCACCGTTGGATCGCGATCAAACTTTTACTAGAGTTTCCGGATGCCCGTTTGCATGGAGTGGATGAGGTATGGATACTCGATGATGATAAGGTCTAGTCGCGCTAGGCTTGAGTGACGATTCGAAAGGTCCATAACTTTTGATCCCACCATTGGATCGCGATCAAACTTTTACCGGAGTTTCCGGATGCTCCTTTTCATGGAGTGGATGAGGAATCGATACTCGGCGATGATGAGGTCTGGTCGCGCCACGATTGAGTGACGGTTCGAAAGTGCCATAACTTTTGATCCGACCGTTGGATCGCGATCAAACTTTTACCGGAGTTTCCGGATGCCCCTTTGCATGGAGTGGATGAGGAATCGATACTCGTCGATGATGAGGTGTGGTAGCGCCAGGCTTGAGGGAGGGATCGAAAGGGCCATAAGTTTTGATCCAACCGTTGGATCGCGATCAAACTTTTACTGGAGTTTCCGGATGCCCCTTTGCGTGGAGTGGATGATGAGGTGATGAGGTCGCGCCAAGATTGAGTGACGGTTCGAAGGGCCACAACTTTTGATCCCACCGTTGGATCGCGATCAAACTTTTACTAGAGTTTCCGGATGCCCGTTTGCATGGAGTAGATGAGGAATGGATACTCGATGATGATAAGGTCTAGTCGCGCCATGCTTGAGTGACGATTCGAAAGGTCCATAACTTTTGATCCCACCATTGGATCGCGATCAAACTTTTACCGGAGTTTCCTGGATGCTCCTTTTCATGGAGTGGATGAGGAATCGATACTCGGCGATGATGAGGTCCTGGTCGCGCCACGATTGAGTGACGGTTCGAAAGGGCCATAACTTTTGATCCGACCGTTGGATCGCGATCAAACTTTTACCGCAGTTTCCGGATGCCCCTTTGCATGGAGTGGATGAGGAATCGATACTCGGCGATGATGAGGTCTGGTCTCGCCAGGCTTGAGTGACGGTTCGAAAGGGCCATAACTTTTGATCCGACCGTTGGATCGCGATCAAACTTTTACCGGAGTTTCCGGATGCTCTTTGCATGTGGAGTGGATGATGAGGTCTCGGTCGCGCCAAGATTGAGTGACGGTTCGTAAGGGCCACAACTTTTGATCCCACCGTTGGATCGCGATCAAACTTTTACTAGAGTTTCGTTTCGATGCCCCTTTGCATGGAGTGGATGAGGTATCGGATACTCGATGATGATAAGGTCTAGTCGCGCCGCCAGCTTGAGTGACGATTCGAAAGGGCCATAACTTTTGATCCCACCATTGGATCGCGATCAAACTTTTATCGGAGTTTCCGGATGCTCCTTTGCATGGAGTGGATGAGGATGATACTCGCGATGATGAGGTCCGGTCGCGCCACGATTGGAGTGACGGTTCGAAAGGGCCATAACTTTTGATCCGACCGTTGGATCGCGATCAAACTTTTACCTGGAGTTTCCGGATGCCCCTTTGCATGGAGTGGATGAGGAATCGATACTCGCGATGATGAGGTGTGGTCGCGCCAGGCTTGAGTGATGGATCGAAAGGGCCATAACTTTTGATCCGACCGTTGGATCGCGATCAAACTTTTACTGGAGTTTCCGGATGCCCGTTTGCATGGAGTGGATGAGGAATCGATACTCGGTGATGATGAGGTCCTGGTCGCGCCAGGCTTGAGTGACGGTTCGAAAGGGCCATAACTTTTGATCCGACCGTTGGATCGCGATCAAACTTTTACCGGAGTTTCCGGATGCCCCTTTGCATGGAGTGGATGAGGAATCGATACTGGCGATGATGAGGTCTGGTCGCGCCACGCTTGAGTGACGGTTCGAAAGTGCCATAACTTTTGATCCGACCGTTGGATCGCGATCAAACTTTTACCGGAGTTTCCGGATGCCCCTTTGCATGGAGTGGATGAGGAATCAATACTGACGGCGATGATGAGGTCCGGGTCGCGCCAAGCTTGAGTGACGGTTCGAAAGGGCCATAACTTTTGATCCGACCGTTGGATCGCGATCAAACTTTTACTGGAGTTTCCGGATGCCCCTTTGCATGGAGTGGATGAGGAATCGATACTCGGCGATGATGAGGTCTCGGTCGCGCCAGGCTTGAGTGACGGTTCGAAAGGGCCATAACTTTTGATCCGACCGTTGGATCGCGATCAAACTTTTATCGGAGTTTCCGGATGCTCCTTTGCGTGGAGTGGATGATGAGGTCTGGTCGCGCCAAGATTGAGTGACGGTTCGAAAGGGCCACAACTTTTGATCCCACCGTTGGATCGCGATCAAACTTTTACTGGAGTTTCCGGATGCCCCTTTGCATGGAGTGGATGAGGTATGGATACTCGAGGATGATAGAGGTCCGGTGCGCCAAGCTTGAGTGACGATTCGAAAGGGCCATAACTTTTGATCCCACCGTTGGATCGCGATCAAACTTTTACTGGAGTTTCCGGATGCTCCTTTTCATGGAGTGGATGAGGAATCGATACTCGGCGATGATGAGGTCTGGTCGCGCCACGATTGAGTGACGGTTCGAAAGGGCCATAACTTTTGATCCGACCGTTGGATCGCGATCAAACTTTTCACTGGAGTTTCCGGATGCCCCTTTGCATGGAGTGGATGAGGAATCGATACTCGACGATGATGAGGTCTGGTCGCTCGTGCTTGAGTGACGGTTCGAAAGGGCCATAACTTTTGATCCGACCGTTGGATCGCGATCAAACTTTTACCGGAGTTTCTCGGATGCTCTTTGCATGGAGTGGATGGATGAGGTCTCGATATATGGTCGCGCCAAGATTGAGTGACGGTTCGAAAGGGCCAACTTTTGATCCCACCGTTGGATCGCGATCAAACTTTTACTAGAGTTTCCGGATGCCCGTTTGCATGGAGTGGATGAGGTATGGATACTCGATTATGATAAGGTCTAGTCGCGCCAGGCTTGAGTGACGATTCGAAAGGTCCATAACTTTTGATCCCACCATTGGATCGCGATCAAACTTTTACTGGAGTTTCCGGATGCTCCTTTTGCATGGAGTGGATGAGGAATCGATACTCGACGATGATGAGGTCTCGGTCGCGCCACGATTGGAGGACGGTTCGAAAGTGCCATAACTTTTGATCCGACCGTTGGATCGCGATCAAACTTTTACCGGAGTTTCCGGATGCCCCTTTGCGTGGAGTGGATGAGGAATCGATACTGCCGATGATGAGGTGTGGTAGCGCCGTGCTTGAGGGAGGGATCGAAAGGGCCATAAGTTTTGATCCAACCGTTGGATCGCGATCAAACTTTTACCGGAGTTTTCGGATGCTCTTTGCATGGAGTGGTGGAGTGGATGATGATGAGGTCCGGTCGCGCCAAGATTGAGTGACGGTTCAAAGGGCCACAACTTTTGATCCCACCGTTGGATCGCGATCAAACTTTTACTAGAGTTTCCGATGCCCGTTTGCATGGAGTGGATGAGGTATGGATACTCGATTATGATAAGGTCTAGTCGCGCTGGCTTGAGTGACGATTCGAAAGGTCCATAACTTTTGATCCCACCATCTGGATCGCGATCAAACTTTTACCGGAGTTTCCGGATGCTCCTTTTCATGGAGTGGATGAGGAATCGATACTCTGGCGATGATGAGGTCCGGTCGCGCCACGATTGAGTGACGGTTCGAAAGTGCCATAACTTTTGATCCGACCGTTGGATCGCGATCAAACTTTTACTGAGTTTCCGGATGCTCCTTTGCATGGAGTGGATGAGGAATCGATACTCGGCGATGATGAGGTCCGGGTCGCGCCAGGCTTGAGTGACGTACTCGAAAGGGCCATAACTTTTGATCCGACCGTTGGATCGCGATCAAACTTTTACTGGAGTTTTCTGATGCTCTTTGCATGGAGTGGATGAGTGGATGATGAGGTCTGGTCGCCAAGATTGAGTGACGGTTCGAAAGGGCCACAACTTTTGATCCCACCGTTGGATCGCGATCAAACTTTTACTAGAGTTTCCTGATGCCCGTTTGCATGGAGTGGATGAGGTATGGATACTCGATTATGATAAGGTCTAGTCGCGCCAAGCTTGAGTGACGATTCGAAAGGTCCATAACTTTTGATCCCACCATTGGATCGCGATCAAACTTTTACCGGAATTTCCGGATGCTCCTTTGATGTGGAGTGGATGATGAGGTCTCGGTCGCGCCACGATTGAGTGACGGTTCGAAAGTGCCATAACTTTTGATCCGACCGTTGGATCGCGATCAAACTTTTATCGGAGTTTCCTGATGCCCCTTTGCATGGAGTGGATGAGGAATCGATACTCGGTCGATGATGAGGTGTGGTAGCGCCGAGCTTGAAGGAGGGATCGAAAGGGCCATAATTTTAATCCGACCGTTGGATCGCGATCAAACTTTTACGGAGTTTCCGGATGCTCCGTTTGCATGGAGTGGATGAGGAATCGATACTCGATGATGATGAGGTCTCATCGCGCAGGCTTGAGTGACGGTTCGAAAGGGCCATAACTTTTGATCCGACCGTTGGATCGCAATCAAACTTTTACTCGGAGTTTCCGGATGCTCCTTTTCATGGAGTGGATGAGGAATCGATACTCGGCGATGATGAGGTCTCGGTCGCGCCACGATTGAGTGACGGTTCGAAAGTGCCATAACTTTTGATCCGACCGTTGGATCGCGATCAAACTTTTTACCGGAGTTTCCGGATGCCCCTTTGCATGGAGTGGATGAGGAATCAATACTCGGCGATGATGAGGTCTCGGTCGCGCCAGGCTTGAGTGACGATTCGAAAGGGCCATAACTTTTGATCCGACCGTTGGATCGCGATCAAACTTTTACTGAAGTTTCCGGATGCCCCTTTGCATGGAGTGGATGAGGAATCGATACTCGGCGATGATGAGGTCTCGGGTCGCCAGCTTGAGTGACGGTTCGAAAGGGCCATAACTTTTGATCCGACCGTTGGATCGCGATCAAACTTTTTACCGGAGTTTTCGGATGCTCTTTGCGTGGGAGTGGATGATGAGGTCTCGGGTCGCGCCAAGATTGAGTGACGGTTCGAAGGGCCACAACTTTTGATCCCACCGTTGGATCGCGATCAAACTTTTACTAGAGTTTCCTGGATGCCCGTTTGCATGGAGTGGATGAGGTATGGATACTCGATTATGATAAGGTCTCACGGCGCCAAGGCTTGAGTGACGATTCGAAGGGCCATAACTTTTGATCCCACCATTGGATCGCGATCAAACTTTTACGGAGTTTCCTCGGATGCTCCTTTTCATGGAGTGGATGAGGAATCGATACTCGGCGATGATGAGGTCTGGTCGCGCCACGATTGAGTGACGGTTCGAAAGTGCCATAACTTTTGATCCGACCGTTGGATCGCGATCAAACTTTTACTGGAGTTTCCGGATGCCCCTTTGCATGGAGTGGATGAGGAATCAATACTCGGCGATGATGAGGTCTCGGTCGCGCCCGGCTTGAGTGACGGCTGGAAAGGGCCATAACTTTTGATCCGACCGTTGGATCGCGATCAAACTTTTACTGAAGTTTCCGGATGCCCCTTTGCATAGGGTGGATGAGGAATCGATACTCGGCGATGATGAGGTCTCGGTCTCGCCGAGCTTGAGTGACTTCGAAAGGGCCATAACTTTTGATCCGACCGTTGGATCGCGATCAAACTTTTACCGGAGTTTTCGGATGCTCTTTGCGTGGAGTGGATGATGAGGTCTCGGTCGCGCCAAGATTGAGTGACGGTTTCGAAGGGCCACAACTTTTGATCCCACCGTTGGATCGCGATCAAACTTTTACTAGAGTTTCCGGATGCCCGTTTGCATGGAGTGGATGAGGTATGGATACTCGATTATGATAAGGTCTAGTCGCGCCAGGCTTGAGTGACGATTCGAAAGGTCCATAACTTTTGATCCCACCATTGGATCGCGATCAAACTTTTACCGGAGTTTCCGGATGCTCCTTTTCATGGAGTGGATGAGGAATCGATACTCGCGATGATGAGGTCTCGGTCGCGCCACGATTGAGGGACGGTTCGAAAGTGCCATAACTTTTGATCCGACCGTTGGATCGCGATCAAACTTTTACTGGAGTTTCCGGATGCCCCTTTGCGTGGAGTGGATGAGGAATCGATACTCGTCGATGATGAGGTGTGGTAGCGCCGAGCTTGAGGGAGGGATCGAAAGGGCCATAAGTTTTAATCCAACCGTTGGATCGCGATCAAACTTTTACTGGAGTTTTCGGATGCTCTTTGCGTGGAGTGGATGATGAGGTCTCGGTCGCGCCAAGATTGAGTGACTGGTTCGAAGGGCCACAACTTTTGATCCCACCGTTGGATCGCGATCAAACTTTTACTAGAGTTTCCGGATGCCCGTTTGCATGGAGTGGATGAGGTATGGATACTCGATTATGATAAGGTCTAGTCGCGCCAGTGCTTGAGTGACGATTCGAAAGGTCCATAACTTTTGATCCCACCATTGGATCGCGATCAAACTTTTACCGGAGTTTCCGGATGCTCCTTTTCATGGAGTGGATGAGGAATCGATACTCGGCGATGATGAGGTCTCGGTCGCGCCACGATTGAGTGACGGTCGAAAGTGCCATAACTTTTGATCCGACCGTTGGATCGCGATCAAACTTTTACCGGAGTTTCCTGGATGCCCCTTTGCATGGAGTGGATGAGGAATCGATACTCGACGATGATGAGGTCTCGGTCTCGCCGAGCTTGAGTGACGGTTCGAAGGGCCATAACTTTTGATCCGACCGTTGGATCGCGATCAAACTTTTATCCGGAGTTTTCGGATGCTCTTTGCGTGGAGTGGATGATGAGGTCCGGTCGCGCCAAGATTGAGTGACGGTTCGAAGGGCCACAACTTTTGATCCCACCGTTGGATCGCGATCAAACTTTTACTAGAGTTTCCGGATGCCCGTTTGCATGGAGTGGATGAGGTATGGATACTCGATTATGATAAGGTCTAGTCGCGCCGGGCTTGAGTGACGATTCGAAAGGTCCATAACTTTTGATCCCACCATTGGATCGCGATCAAACTTTTTCTCGGAGTTTCCGGATGCTCCTTTTCATGGAGTGGATGAGGAATCGATACTCGGCGATGATGAGGTCTCGGTCGCGCCACGATTGAGTGACGCTTCGAAAGTGCCATAACTTTTGATCCGACCGTTGGATCGCGATCAAACTTTTTACTCGGAGTTTCCGGATGCCCCTTTGCATGGAGTGGATGAGGAATCAATACTCGACGATGATGAGGTCTCGGTCGCGCCGAGCTTGAGTGACGGTTCGAAAGGGCCATAACTTTTGATCCGACCGTTGGATCGCGATCAAACTTTTACTCGGAGTTTCCGGATGCCCCTTTGCATGGAGTGGATGAGGAATCGATACTCGGCGATGATGAGGTCTCGGGTTGCGCCAAGCTTGAGTGACGGTTCGAAAGGGCCATAACTTTTGATCCGACCGTTGGATCGCGATCAAACTTTTACCTGGAGTTTTCGGATGCTCTTTGCATGGAGTGGATGATGAGGTCGGATGATAGGTCGCGCCAAGATTGAGTGACGGTTCGAAAGGGCCACAACTTTTGATCCCACCGTTGGATCGCGATCAAACTTTTACTAGAGTTTCCGGATGCCCGTTTGCATGGAGTGGATGAGGTATGGATACTCGATGATGATAAGGTCTAGTCGCGCTCAGGCTTGAGTGACGATTCGAAAGGTCCATAACTTTTGATCCCACCATTGGATCGCGATCAAACTTTTACTGGAGTTTCCGGATGCTCCTTTTCATGGAGTGGATGAGGAATCGATACTCGGCGATGATGAGGTCTCGGTCGCGCCACGATTGAGTGACGGTTCGAAAGTGCCATAACTTTTGATCCGACCGTTGGATCGCGATCAAACTTTCATCGGAGTTTCCGATGCCCCTTTGCATGGAGTGGATGAGGAATCGATACTCGACGATGATGAGGTCTCGGTCTCGCCAGGCTTGGAGTGATCGGTCAAAGGGCCATAACTTTTGATCCGACCGTTGGATCGCGATCAAACTTTTACTCGGAGTTTTCGGATGCTCTTTGCATGAGTAGAGGAGTGGATGATGAGGTCCGGTCGCGCCAAGATTGAGTGACGGCTCGAAGGGGCCACAACTTTTGATCCCACCGTTGGATCGCGATCAAACTTTTACTAGAGTTTCGGGATGCCCGTTTGCATGGAGTGGATGAGGTATGTATACTCGATTATGATAAGGTCTGGTCGCGCCAGGCTTGAGTGACGATTCGAAAGGTGCCATAACTTTTGATCCCACCATTGGATCGCGATCAAACTTTTACTCGGAGTTTCCCGGGATGCTCCTTTGCATGGAGTGGATGAGGAATCGATACTCGGCGATGATGAGGTCTCGGTCGCGCCACGATTGAGTGACGGCCGAAAGTGCCATAACTTTTGATCCGACCGTTGGATCGCGATCAAACTTTTACTCGGAGTTTCCGGTACCCCTTTGCATGGTGTGGATGAGGAATCAATACTCGGCGATGATGAGGTGTCGGTCGCGCCAAGCTTGAGTGACGGCTCGAAAGGGCCATAACTTTTGATCCGACCGTTGGATCGCGATCAAACTTTTATCGGAGTTTCCGGATGCCCCTTTGCAGGGAGTGGATGAGGAATCGATACTCGGCGATGATGAGGTCTCGGTCGCGCCAAGCTTGAGTGACGGTTCGAAAGGGCCATAACTTTTGATCCGACCGTTGGATCGCGATCAAACTTTTACTCGGAGTTTCCGGATGCCCCTTTGCATGGAGTGGATGAGGAATCGATACTCGGCGATGATGAGGTCTCGGTCGCGCCAAGCTTGAGTGACGGATTCGAAAGGGCCATAACTTTTGATCCGACCGTTGGATCGCGATCAAACTTTTATCGGAGTTTCCGGATGCCCCTTTGCATGGAGTGGATGAGGAATCGATACTCGGCGATGATGAGGTCTGGTCGCGCCAGCTTGAGTGACGGTTCGAAAGGGCCATAACTTTTGATCCGACCGTTGGATCGCGATCAAACTTTTACCGGAGTTTCCGGATGCCCCTTTGCATGGAGTGGATGAGGAATGATACTGGCGATGATGAGGTCTGGTCGCGCCAAGATTGAGTGACGGTTCGAAAGGGCCATAACTTTTGATCCCACCGTTGGATCGCGATCAAACTTTTACTGGAGTTTCCGGATGCCCGTTTGCATGGAGTGGATGAGGTATGGATACTCGGCGATGATGAGGTCTGGTCAAGCTTGAGTGACGGTTCGAAAGGGCCATAACTTTTGATCCCACCATTGGATCGCGATCAAACTTTCACCGGAGTTTCCGGATGCTCCTTTGCATGGAGTGGATGAGGAATCGATACTCGGCGATGATGAGGTCTCGGGTCGCGCCAACGATTGAGTGACGATTCGAAAGGGCCATAACTTTTGATCCGACCGTGGGATCTCGATCAAACTTTTACTGGAGTTTTCGGATGCCCCTTGGCATGGAGTGGATGAGGAATCAATACTCGGCGATCATGAGGTCCTGTCGCGCCAAGATTGAGTGACGGTTCGAAAGGGCCATAACTTTTGATCCGACCGTTGGATCGCGATCAAACTTTTACTGGAGTTTCCGGATGCCCCTTTGCATGGAGTGGATGAGGAATCGATACTCGGCGATGATGAGGTCCTGGTCGCGCCTGTGCTTGAGTGACGGTTCGAAAGGGCCATAACTTTTGATCCGACCGTTGGATCGCGATCAAACTTTTACCGGAGTTTCCTGATGCCCTTTGCATGGAGTGGATGAGGAAGATTCGGATGATGAGGTCTCGGTCGCGCCAAGATTGAGTGACGGTTCGAAGGGCCACAACTTTTGATCCCACCGTTGGATCGCGATCAAACTTTTACTAGAGTTTCCGGATGCCCCTTTTGCATGGAGTGGATGAGGAATGGATACTCGCGATGATGAGGTCTCTGGTCGCCAAGCTTGAGTGACGATTCGAAAGGGCCATAACTTTTGATCCCACCATTGGATCGCGATCAAACTTTTACTCGGAGTTTCAGGATGCTCCTTTGCATGGAGTGGATGAGGAATCGATACTCGGCGATGATGAGGTCCTGTCGCGCCACGATTGAGTGACGGTTCGAAAGGGCCACAACTTTTGATCCAACCGTTGGATCGCGATCAAACTTTTACTCGGAGTTTCCGGATGCCCTTTGCATGGAGTGGATGAGGAATCGATACTCGGCGATGATGAGGTCTGGTCGCGCTGTGCTTGAGTGACGGTTCCGAAAGGGCCATAACTTTTGATCCGACCGTTGGATCGCGATCAAACTTTTACCGGAGTTTTCGGATGCCCTTTGCGTGGAGTGGATGAGGAGAGATGAGGTCCGGTCGCGCCAAGATTGAGTGACGGTTCGAAAAGGGCCACAACTTTTGATCCCACCGTTGGATCGCGATCAAACTTTTACTGGAGTTTCCGGATGCCCGTTTGCATGGAGTGGATGAGGTATGGATACTCGACGATGATAAGGTCTCTGGTCGCGCCAAGCTTGAGTGACGATTCGAAAGGGCCATAACTTTTGATCCCACCATTGGATCGCGATCAAACTTTTACTCGGAGTTTCCGGATGCCCTTTGCATGGAGTGGATGAGGAATCGATACTCGGCGATGATGAGGTCCGGGTCGCGCCAAGATTGAGTGACGGTTCGAAAGGGCCATAACTTTTGATCCGACCGTTGGATCGCGATCAAACTTTTACCGGAGTTTCGGATGCCCCTTTGCATGGAGTGGATGAGGAATCGATACTCGACGATGATGAGGTCTGGTCGCGCCAAGCTTGCGTGACGGTTCGAAAGGGCCATAACTTTTGATCCGACCGTTGGATCGCGATCAAACTTTTACTTGGAGTTTCCGGATGCCCCTTTGCATGGAGTGGATGAGGAATCGATACGGCGATGATGAGGTCTGGTCGCGCCAAGCTTGAGTGACGGTTCGAAGGGCCATAACTTTTGATCCGACCGTTGGATCGCGATCAAACTTTTACCGGAGTTTCCGGATGCCCTTTGCGTGGAGTGGATGAGGAATGAAGGATGATGAGGTGGTCGCCAAGATTGAGTGACGGTTCGAGAAGGGCCATAACTTTTGATCCCACCGTTGGATCGCGATCAAACTTTTACTAGAGTTTCCGGATGCCCTTTGCATGGAGTGGATGAGGAATGGATACTCGACGATGATAAGGTCTGGTCGCGCCAGCTTGAGTGACGGTTCGAAAGGGCCATAACTTTTGATCCCACCATTGGATCGCGATCAAACTTTTATGCGGAGTTTCCGATGCCCTTTGCATGGAGTGGATGAGGAATCGATCTCGATGATGAGGTCGGTCGCGCCACGATTGAGTGACGGTTCGAAAGTGCCATAACTTTTGATCCGACCGTTGGATCGCGATCAAACTTTTATCGGAGTTTCCGGATGCCCTTTGCGTGGAGTGGATGAGGAATCGATACTCGGCGATGATGAGGTCTGGTCGCGCCAAGCTTGAGTGATGGTTCGAAAGGGCCATAACTTTTGATCCGACCGTTGGATCGCGATCAAACTTTTACGGAGTTTCCGGATGCCCCTTTGCATGGAGCGGATGAGGAATCGATACTCGTGATGATGAGGTCTCGGTCGCGCCAAGCTTGAGTGACGGTTCGAAGGGCCATAACTTTTGATCCGACCGTTGGATCGCGATCAAACTTTCTATTCGGAGTTTCCGGATGCTCCTTTTGCATGGAGTGGATGAGGAATCGATACTCGGCGATGATGAGGTCTCGGTCGCGCCACGATTGAGTGACGGTTCGAAAGGGCCATAACTTTTGATCCGACCGTTGGATCGCGATCAAAATTTTACTGGAGTTTCCGGATGCCCCTTTGCATGGAGTGGATGAGGAATCAATACTCGGCGATGATGAGGTCTGGTCGCGCCAAGCTTGAGTGACGGTTCGAAAGGGCCATAACTTTTGATCCGACCGTTGGATCGCGATCAAACTTTTACTCGGAGTTTCCGGATGCCCCTTTGCATGGAGTGGATGAGGAATCGATACTCGGCGATGATGAGGTCCGGGTCGCGCTGTGCTTGAGTGACGATTCGAAAGGGCCATAACTTTTGATCCGATCGTTGGATCGCGATCAAACTTTTACCGGAGTTTTCGGATGCCCTTTGCATGGAGTGGAGATGGATGATGAGGTCCGGTCGCGCCAAGATTGAGTGACGGTTCGAAAGGGCCATAACTTTTGATCCCACCGTTGGATCGCGATCAAACTCGCATTTGAGTTCTCGGATGCCCTTGCATGAGTGGATGAGGAATCATATCGATGATGATAGGTCTCGTCGCGCCAGGCTTGAGTGACGCTTCGAAAGGGCCATAACTTTTGATCCGACCGTTGATCGCGATCAAACTTTTACCGGAGTTTCCTGGATGCCCTTTGCATGGAGTGGATGAGGAATGGATACTCGATGATGATAAGGTCTGGTCGCGCTGTGCTTGAGTGACGATTCGAAAGGGCCATAACTTTTGATCCCACCATTGGATCGCGATCAAACTTTTACCGGAGTTTCCGGATGCCCTTTGCATGGAGTGGATGAGGAATCGATACTCGGCGATGATGAGGTCTGGTCGCGCCACGATTGAGTGACGGTTCGAAAGGGCCACAACTTTTGATCCGACCGTTGGATCGCGATCAAACTTTTACCGGAGTTCCCGTGCCCCTTTGCATGGAGTGGATGAGGAATCGATCCATGGGCGATGATGAGGTCCGTTGCGTGGAGTCAAAGGCCGCGATCCGACCGGATCATCTATACTCGAGTCCTGTGTTGCATGGACTGGATGAAGAATGATCGGCGATGATGAGGTCCGGGTCGCGCCAAGATTGAGGGAGGGATCGGAAGGGCCATAACTTTTGATCCCACCGTTGGATCGCGATCAAACTTTTACCGGAGTTTCCGGATGCCCTTTGCATGGGGTGGATGAGGAATCGATACTCGGCGATGATGAGGTCTGGTCGCGCCAAGCTTGAGTGACGATTCGAAAGGGCCATAACTTTTGATCCGACCGTTGGATCGCGATCAAACTTTTACCGGAGTTTCCGGATGCCCTTTGCATGGAGTGGATGAGGAATCGATACTACGCGATGATGAGGTCCGGTCGCGCCAAGATTGAGTGACGGTTCGAAAGGGCCATAACTTTTGATCCGACCGTTGAATCGCGATCAAACTTTTAATGGAGTTTCCGGATGCCCATTTGCATGGAGTGGATGAGGAATCGATACTCGACGATGATGAGGTCTGGTCGCGCCAGGCTTGAGTGACGATTCGAAAGGGCCATAACTTTTGATCCGACCGTTGGATCGCGATCAAACTTTTTTACCGGAGTTTCCGGATGCTCCTTGCATGGATTAGGAGTAGGATGATGAGGTGCGGTCGCGCCAAGCTTGAGTGACGGTTCGAAAGGGCCATAACTTTTGATCCGACCGCTTGGATCGCGATCAAACTTTTATCGGAGTTTCCGGATGCCCCTTTGCATGGAGTGGATGAGGAATCGATACTCGGCGATGATAGGGCGCTGTCGCGCCAGGCTTGAGTGATGGTTCGGGAAGGGCCATAATTTTTGATCCGACCGTTGGATCGCGATCAAACTTTCATTGGAGTTTCGGATGCCCCTTACATGGAGTGGATGAGGAATCGATACTCACGATGATGAGGTCTCGGGTCGCGCCAAGATTGAGTGATCAAGTTCGAAGGGGCCTGCTTAACTTTTGATCCGGGACCGTTGGATCGCGATCAAACTTCATCGAGTTTCCGGAAGTCCTCTTGCATGGAGTGGATGAGGAATCGATACTCCGCGGATGATGAGGTCTCGGTCGCGCTGAGCTTGAGTGACGTTCGGGAAAGGGCCATAACTTTTGATCCGACCGTTGATCGCGATCAAACTTTTAATCGGAGTTTCCGGATGCCCTTTGCATGGAGTGGATGAGGAATCGATACTGGCGATGATGAGGTCTCGTCGCGCCAGCTTGAGTGACGTCGGAAGGGCCATAACTTTGATCCGACCGTTGGATCGCGATCAAACTTTTATCGGAGTTTCCGGATGCCGCTTTGCATGGAGTGGATGAGGAACGATACCGGCGGAGGAACGGCTCGTCGCGCCGTGCTTGAGTGACGGTTCGAAAGGGCCATAACTTTTGATCCGACCGTTGGATCGCGATCAAACTTTTACCGGAGTTTCGGATGCTCCTTTGCATGGAGTGGATGAGGAATCGATACTCGCGATGATGAGGTGGCCTGGTCGCGCCAGCTTGGAGTGACGGTTCGAAAGGGCCATAACTTTTGATCCGACCGTTGGATCGCGATCAAACTTTTACCTGGAGTTTCCGGATGCCCTTTGCATGGAGTGGATGAGGAATCGATACTGGCGATGATGAGG